>JAKELJ010000532.1:0-23704 GCA_025594165.1 Tamias sibiricus
CTGCCGTGTCGATTCCCCCGTCCGGGCCCACCACCTGTAGGTCGCCTGAAGCGATTGGGCCGCTCTGGAAGCAAAGAAGCCGCGGGAAGTAAGTTTGAGACGAACTGGAAACAAACCATGGCGTCTTAAATTCTGGCAACTTTTCTCCCGGGCTCAAACTCTACACCCCGACAAGCCGTCCACGCTCCCTCTAACATATTACAAAAAATGGCGCCAGACCTCCGCCCGCAAATCTTGCCCTCAAGTCCCTCGGAGATACTCCAGCCATGTCTCGCTAAGATTCCCGGGCCAAGTACGGAAGGCGCCAAGTGCCCAAAACATGTCCAAAGCCAAAGCCCGTAGTTCCATCCGCAATTTAAGCCATCTTCCCCAAACAGGGCTCCTGCACTTCTTCCGCTTCATAACTTTGGAAGCTTCAACTGTATTTCTATGAGTTTGCTTCGGGGATCTTCTATCTTATTGGTCCCCCCCCCCGCCCACCCCTGAACAACTGTATTAGTCACTTTCTATAAAAGCAGAGGAAAAAATGATCAGTTTCCCCTTCCCTCGTAGCCATCTCACTCAAGAAATCACCCTGGATTTCTTTTGTATACTTTTTACTTTTTCTGTATGAAGTTTTAGAATCAATCTTAAAGTTCTATTAATATCCCTTTTTAGGTAACTTTTGGGAAAGGATGATTTGAAATCTAAAGTTCATATCATGTTAGGGAATGGATTGACAGCTTTATACTGGTCAGATCTTTTTATCCATAAAAATGGCATTTTAACAAAGTAAGCCTCTTTTATTTGAAATCAGTTTTAACAATCTATAATAAAATTGTGATTTTAATAGTAGCTTTTCCTTATTTGTTAATGTCTCTATACTAGTGGGGCACATTGGTGCCATTAATTAAACAAATATCAATTACTTGTTTATTAAAATCTTTTGTTTCAGATTTCTTGAGTTTTTATCTAATGTTCTCTTGCTAAAACCCTTTCATCATTTCTAGATAATTCCTTTCATATATAATAAACTTGATTTTTTATCAACAGTTATTGATCTCTGCAAATAATGGTAGTCTTAGTGTTTTCTTTGCAACCTACCGCCCATGCTTCTATTTTTTTTAATGGTTGTTTAAGGTTTTTCGGGCCTCGGTTGGTATTTCTCAGTATAACATTGATAAAAGAAAGTTTTGGAGCAGCTGACATTTTCAAAAAAAATATTTTTGGTAGTTGAAGGTGGGACACAATACCTTTAATTTTTATTTCTTATTTTTAATGTTGGTGCTGATGGATCGGAGCCCAGTGTGCCTCACCCTTGCTGGGCAACGCGCTGTCCTGCTGAAGCCACATCTCCAGCCCCCACAGGCGCTCACAACATTTTTTTTTTTTTTTGTGTGGTAACAGGCATTGAACTCAGGGGCACTTGACCACATGGCCACATCCCTGGCCCTTTTTGTATGTTTAATTAGAGACAGGGTCTCAACAGAGTTGCTAAGTGCCGTGCCATTGCTACATGGCTTGGCTTGTGAACTCATGATCCTCCTTGGCCTCAGCCCCTCCCAGAGTTGCTGGAAGTACAGGCCGCGCGCCACCGCGCCCAGCTACAGCTCACTTTTATATCTTAATTTTTTTTCCCACTTCAAGGGGCTGGTTTTCTAAAGATGCTCCACCTTAGGTTTCATTTTTTTTCTGGGTATTTTTTTTTTTTTTTCTAGGTCTGTGTTGTTGGTTGTTGTTTAATAAAACATTCTTGTTTGGGTAAAGATGCCCGGTTATCGTCTGAATTTAGAAAAATGTCTTTGACAGAAAGGGGGGTGGTTAACGTGCACGGTAAACTTTTGAAGGTCCTGTGGCAACCACACAGAGGGGGGTGAGGAACCCTAGTGGCACCACGTGTGACCTCCGCCAGGTGGGCGGCACTCCGGGCGGAGCAGCGCCAAGGTCGGGGATGCTGCAGGCCCCCGCCTTACCCCAGATGCCCCCTGGATGCCCCCTCTCTCCACTCACTCTCGGTGGAGTTTTCAGCCTCTTCTTCTGTACTTTGAGCCCCCGAGGTTTCTTTCCAGTGAAGAGCAGCTGCCATGCTTTTGGGGCATAACAGGTGATGGGCTCTTTCCTGCTTCTGAGACTCTCTCTGAGGATACCCGGAGCCTTGGTGCGTCCTTTCCATTATTCATGGGCCTCTGGGATGTCTCTAGCTCGAAGCCCAGTGAACGGTGCCGGTACAAGCTTTCTGAATGTGTCCTTTGAAGGCTCCGTGGTTGCAGCGCTGCTCTTGGGAGGTGCGGACTGAGGGTGTGAAATTGCCTGTGTAAGATGTGGATTTGTTGACGGTGCGGAGACCTTCTGCAATGTATTTTCCCAAAGCGGTTTTGTTCTTGCTGCACTCTCATAAGCTCTCATCACCGCGGGATTGAGCCTCGGGCTCCCTCCTACAGCTACGTCAAGACCTGACCCATCGTCCCGCCATTCGGTCCAGTCTGGTGGACCGCCACACGGGCATTGCATGATGGCCTTTATTTCATCCCTCTGGTCACTGATGGGGTGCAGAAGATCCCCAGTGAGTTTCCGACCACTGGAATGGTTTGCTCTCTATGCAGGGCCCCAGGTCCATGGGCACGCGCACTCTGTGCCCAAGCCTGCGCCTCTGACTGACTGACCCACGCTGTGCAAACCTAGGTTTCTCGGGGACCCACGTGCCACGTGGAGTCAACTCTTTCAAACCTGTGTGTGTGTCTTCTGCAGCCCAACTTGACGGGCGTCTTCTGGGGACCGGATACTCCTAACCCGGTTCATGGTCATCACGTGGCCCTATTTCCTTCTTCTTCCATGCTCTTCCCAAGTCCTAATGCCGACGTTATTAAGGTTCCAGTTTACTCAGAGGCCATAGGAGATGTCTCCTTCTATGTTTTGGGTGGCCAGTGTATTGTTAACCCATGAGATGTTTTCGTGCTTACATCCCTCTTTGTTGGGGAGGGGGGGCCGACGTTTTGCTCGTGGCCAGGGGACACGCACCCGAGCCCCACTTCACCGGGGCTGTCCGCGAGACCGTGCTGTTTGTTCCCCGCCCTGCGGTGCGGTGTGTTTTCAGCTGTAAATCAGAGGCCGAGCTGCATGGTTGTGGGCTTGCCACCTGATGTGCGGTTCGGTGCCCCTGGGGTCTTTGTCCAGGCCTGTGGACCCGTGTCCACTAGGTACCCCCCCCCCCAGCCTTTAATGCAGAGCCTCCGTGCGCCGTGGCGCGGAGGCCGCTACCGGCCCACTGCCCTCTAAGCGGGCTCTCTTCATCTAGCGGTCTGCATCTTCACAGTGACCTAAGGACCCCAGGGTGGGAATCTTCTAGACACTCTAAATATTCTCTGGGAATTTTAATTTGGATCACCATTAATCTATTTTAAACACTTAAAAAGGGACTGTTCATTTATAGGATTAACAAATATAGAGTGTTTCTTTTTGTAAGGCAGGGACTTTGTCTAAAATATCAGGGGTGCTTTTTCAATACTGTCTGGTGCCGAACCAGTTTTGGTTTTGGTTTTTGTGTTTGTTAATCCAAAGTGTTTTGTGAAAGATCAAATAAAAGTTATTATTTTGGGTAAATGTCAAAAACTGGCCGTAAAAGTTACTCACATGCCTTAATAAAAATTTTATATCTTCTCCATTAAACAGTTTAACAAATATTTTAACCAACCTTGTGCTTTGTGTCACACTAACATAAAGGTTGGTATTACATCTTTCTTTAGAGTGATTTTCCAGGTATTTGAGTTTCATTTGATTGTTATCTTAAAAAGACATCAATTAAAATGTTTTATTATGGTTATTTATTTGTTTTCTGTGATATGCCAAAAAAAATATTGGAATTTTATTAGTTGTTTTTTATTATTCTTGCAATATTGATTTATTTATTCTAAACAATTTGGACGCCTTTGGATTTCTCTAAACACACAAATAATGTCACCAGAAACAAAAACTTTATGTATCCTCCTTTTAAGTCTCCATTTGGGCTCTCTCACTAATTTTTTCTTGCCGTATTGCAACAGGTCTGTGACCATTTAGTTGTGGTGACGTGCGATGTGAGGCAGAGGGTCTTCCTCCCTGCTTCTGAGGGCAGGTGTCAGAGCGGGAGGCCGAGGGTCACCTTTGATAAGGGAGGCCCCTCCCTCCATCCTTGGCATTTGCTCCAGGCACTTCATTATTTTGTTTTCCTTTTCTCTCACTTTTCTCTTTTATTTTTCTTGGACATCAACCAATGTTGAGGCCTTTTCCTGAATCTAGTCAGAGGAGCCGATCACGCTTTCCTGGTGAACCTAAGGGCCTTCAAACAAAATTACACATAATAAATTGTCCTCCTAATAATGCCTTTTCTTTAAGGTACTATTTTTGTTGCATTACCATTTGGTCTTCACATACAAACATTTATCGCTGGTTTAGATATGTGGAGGAAAGATTTTATTTTCCATCTTTGAATGCACTTCATACTTTTAGATCTGTTTTTATAAAATGTTTACATTGTGGACGTTTTGTCAATCTAAACTTAAACTATAATCTTTTGTGATATAGTTGGTGGTAAAAGGTCACATTATTTAGTTATTTTTTGCTAACATATTCAATGTATTTACAATACTCACGAGTTTTATATTCTCGTATACCACTTATTTACATGGTTTTTTTTTTATTTCTTCCTCTTTTTTAAACTGACTGAGTGTTTCCTGCACAGGGACAGGAGTTCGGAGATTCTCGGCGGGCAGTACTGGGGCCGTGGCGGGCGTGATTCCTTCCACCCAGCTTTTTGCCCCCAGGGCCTGGTCCCTGTCTGTATCTCCGTTTTTCCCCTGGTCACAGTTTCTCTCCTGCACTTTTGAGAAACAACAAACTTCCCCAAGTGCAGGAGACCTGTTTGGAGAGATGGCCTTAAATTGCTGTTGACTATTGGCAACATGGAGTTTTTGGGCATTGCTTGCCAATTCCGATTAGTACTCTCGGGACTTGGCCTGGGATCTCGTGGGACCCTTGGCCCGGGATCTTCGAGTGACTTGTTGCCGAGATTGCTGATCGGGGTCAGCCCCATTTTGTGGTGGAGTGTGTGGCGCGTGTTTAGTCCGTTGTTAGAGCCAGAGGAGAAAAAGTTATCAGATTAGAAAGCTGTTAGCTCCAACTTATTCCTCGCGGGCCCCTTCATCGTGCATCCAAAGCGGTCCATCGCTTCAGGCGTCAACACCCAAGACACTTTGTTTTCCTTCGGTGTGACGCCGCACCCCACCTGCCCTTCTCTTTGCTTTCCACAACTGACCCCCGCCATCTTAACCATATTGTCACATGTGACCTAGGTAGGCAGAGCTTCTGAGTGCCTCAGGTTCCGGAAGAACTGCACCAACCCCCCGTCTCTGAAGCCACTCTTTCAGGTCGAAAAATCTATTTTCTATATGTGAAGTTTTTTTTGGTTCAATACTTTGAAAGAACACCATGGTTAACATCTTATGCATTCATGTGTTGTAGTAAAATTAATGTTAAAATGAAAGGACAAACGAGGAAAATTTTAAAACTTACAAAAGAGAAGGAAGAACACATCGCACTACAAAGAAAGGAGCGCGATCGATCGGGTTTTCTCTCCCCAAACACTCCGGTGCAGGGAGACTGTTTGCCTCAGGGAATTTTAATTCCTGATTAGTTCTCGCTCTCTCTCATCTTTGCCTGGTTTCCTTGTTAAATCAACCGCAAATCGATTGTCATCTTCTCTTTCCATTTGAAAATCGCGCTGCGACCCCGGTGAATGGGGGGAAGCGTGCCCAGGCGGCTCTGAGGGGACGGGGCGTGGTCTGGGCCTTTAGCAGTCCCGGAGCCGCCATTCAGTCTCCAGGGAGCTCCTGGGTCCTGCGGGGAGCGACCGGCTGGGGACAGCCCTGGGTCCGTTCAGCCGCTTTCTGTTAGCCGTGGAGGTATTGCTGGCCATATGCCGCTGTCCTCGTCAGCCCTGGGTCGTCAACCCTTCTGTAGCCCCGTGGAGGTAGGGTAAGCTGGCCTCTGCCGCGTCTCTCAGCCCTGGGTCGTCAGCCCGTTCTGTAGCCCTGGAGGTAAGCTGGCCTACTGCCGTCTGGCCCTGCGTCTCTTTCAGCCCTGGGTCGTCAACCCTTCTGTATCCCTGGTGGTAAAGCTGGCCTCCTGCCGCGTCTCTCAGCCCCTGGGTCGTCAACCCTTCTGTTCTTAGCCGCTGGAGGTAAGCTGGCCTCTGCCGCGTCACTCTGCCCTGCGGGCGTCAGCCCTTCTGTTGCCCTGGAGGTAAGCTGGCCTCTTGCCGCCGGTCTCTCAGTCCCGCAGGGCCGTCAAGCCCTTCTGTAGCCCTGGAGGTAAGCTGGCCTCTGCCGCGTCTCCCTCAGTCCCTGAGGTCGTCATCCCTTCGTGTAGCCTCTGGAGGGTCCAGCTGGCCTCCGGCCCGCGTCTCTCATTCCCTGGGTCGTCATGCCCTTTCTGTAAGCCCTGGAGGGGTCAGGCTGGGCCTCTGCCTAAGCGTCTCTCACCCTGGGTCGTCAGCCCTTCTGTAGCCTCTGCTGGAGGTAAGCTGGCCTCTGCCCGGCGTCTCTCGAGCCCTGGGTCCGTCATCCTTGTAGCCCTGGTGAGTAATGCTGGCCTCTGCCGCGTCTCTCAGCCCTGGGTCGTTCAGCCCTTCTGTGTAGCCCTGGAGGTATGCCTGGCCTCTGCCGCGTCTCTCAGCCCTGGGTCGTCAGCCCTTCAGTGGCCCTGGAGGTCAGCTGGCCTCTGCCGCGTCTCTCCAGCCCTGGGTCGTCATCCTGATAGCCCTGGAGGTATGCTGGCCTCAGGACGCGCTCTCTCTGCCCTGGGTCAGTCATCTGTAGCCCTGGAGGTCAGATGCCTCTGCCGCGTCTCTGTCAGGACCCTGCGGCCGTCAGCCCTTCTGTAGCCCTGGTGGTCGTCAGCTGGCCTCGTGCCGCGTCTCTCAGCACTGGGCCGTCAAGCCAACTGTCTGTAGACCCTGGAGGTCAGCTGGCCTCTGCCCCGTCTCTCCAGCCCTGGGTCGTCAGCCCCTTCTGTAACCCTGGAGGTAAGCTGGCCTCTGCCGCGGTCTCTCAGGCCCTGGGTCCGTCGACCCTTCTGTAGCCCTGCGAGGTAAGCTTGGCCTCTACTGCCGCGTCTCTCAGCCCTGGCCCTCATCCTGTAGCCCTGGAGGTAAGCAGGCCTCTGCCGCGTCTCTCAGCCCTTCTGTAGCCCTGGAAGGTGAGGCTGGCCTTCTGCCGCGTCTCTCTGCCCTTCCTGTAGCCCTGGAGGTGAGCTGGCCTTTGCCGCTTCGTCTCCCAGGCCCTTCTGTATTACCCTGGAGGTGAGGCTGGCCTCTGCCGCCGTCGTCTCAGGGCCCTCAGTAAGCCCCTGGAGTGAGCTGCCTCATGCCGCGTCTCTCAGCCCTGGAGGTCGTTCATCCTGTACCCTGGAGTCAGCCCTGCCTTTCTGGCCGCGTCTCTCAGAGCCCAGGGGTCGTCATCCTGTTAGCCCTGGAGGTCAGCTGGCCTCTTAGCGGGCGTCTCTCAGACCGCTGGGCCGTCATCCTGTGGACCTGGAGGTGAGCTTGCCTCTCTGCCGCGTCTCTTCAGCCCTGGGGTCGTCGATCCTGTAGCCCTGGAGGTGAGCATGGCCTCTGTCCGCCGGGTCTCTCAGCTCACCCTGGGCCGTCATCCTGTAGCGCCAGGAGGTGAGCTGGCCTCTGCCGCGTCTCTCAGCCCTCCTGTAGCCCTGTATGGTAAGCTGGCCATCTTGCCCGCGTCCTCTCAGCCCTTCTGTAGCCAGCTGGGAGGTCAGCTGGCCTCTGCCGCAGTCTCACAGCCTCTCCTGTTTAAAGCCCTGGTGGTGAGCTGGCCTCTGCCCGGCGTCTCTCAGCCCTGGGTCGTCATCCTGTAGCCCAGGGAGGTCAGGCTGGCCTCATGCCGCGTCCTCTCAGCAGCCCTGGGCCGTCATCCTGTAGCCCCTGTGAGGAGTGCAGGCCTCTGCCGCGTTCTCACAGCCCTGGGCCGTCTTTCCTGTAGCCCTGGAGGTCAGCTGGCCTCAGCCCGCGTCATCTCCAGCCCTTCTGTAGCCCTGGAGGTGAGCTGGCCTCTGCCGCGTCTCTCAGCCCTTGGGTACGTTCAGCCTGTTAGCCCTGGAGGTCAGCTGGCCTCTGGCCGCGGTCCTCTCAGCCCTGGGCCGTCATCCTGTAAGCCCTGGAGGTGAGCTGGCCTCTGCCCGAGGCTCTCAGCCCTGGGTCGTCAGCCGTTTGTAGCCCATGAGGTGAGCTGGACCCTCTGCCGCGTCCTCTCCAGGCCCTTCTGTAGCCCTGGTGGTCCAAGCTGGCCTCTGCCGCGTCTCTCAGCCCTTCTGTAGCCCTGGAGGGTTCAGATGGCCCTCTGTCGCGTCCTTTCTCAGCCCTGGGTCGGTCAACCTGTTAGCCCAGGAGGTTAGCCGGCCCTCTGCCGCGTTTCTTCTCATGGCCCCTGGCCGTCATCCTGTAGCCGCTGGAGGTGAGCCGGCCTCTGCGCGCGTCTCTCAGCCTGGGGCCGTCATCCCGTAGCCCCTGGAGATTGAGCCGGCCTCTGCCAGCGTCTCTCTGCCCTGGAGGTGAGCTGGGCTCTGGCCGAGTCTTCTCTCAGCTTCTCCCAGGAGAACTAGCATTCTTCTGCCTTCCTGAGCCCCAGGTGCCCGGTGACGGAAGCCGTCAGGAGTGCCCAGGAGGACAGCCGTGAAGAGGGGTGCCCAGTGGATCCAACCAACCAGCTCCGGGCCAGTTCTCCACAGCCAAAGTTGAATCGATGGGCCCCTCTGGGCTTGTCTCCACCCAGGCCCACTGTCCCAGAGCTTGATGAGGCGTGACCCTTGGATTAGTGGAACCATCTCCCTGGGCTGGAGGCCCCCTGATGACCGAAAGCAGGCACCTTGGGACTGTCGCCCTGGGCCTCTGCCCACCCCTGCCACTTGGAGCTGTGTGGTCCCTGCAACCCCTGCGGCCGCCGGGGGTCTATTCTGTCCTCTGACAGGCCCCGGGCCATGACTGCCCCGGCCTGCCCTTGGCCTGGGGTCCCCTGTGCCCCCTTGGCTCAAGGGCTGGCCGTCTGCTTCCCCCGCAGGTTCCTGCGTGCAGGTCACCTTAATCAGTGCACCGTCACATTCGTCCGCACGCCCAGACTAGCCAGCGTGCCTCTGGCCTTGAGGTTGTCCTGCTAGTCTTCTGGGAGTGGACCTTCTGCGGGGGGAGGGCGCGGGCAGCAGGTTGCAGGGAGCTGTGGGGTGGGGGGGGGGGGGGGGGGGGAAAACGACAAAGGCCAGTGGTGTGGACGGTGCTGCTCCGCCACGCAGGTTGGTGGGGTCCCATAGCTGTGACCCGGGCATGATGGCGCGGCTCTTGCCTGAGCAGAGTCCCGCAGCCAGGCGGTGAGTCCTGGTTGTGTCGGGGGCAATCCGTTTGCCTCAACAAACAAGGTGAAGTTTGGGCTGAGCATTCTGAATGTTTTACTATTTTGAACGTGTCACGTCGTGCGATCCCAGACAGCCCCACACCTCAGCATGGGTGTGTGGGCAGGCCCCAGACCCGCACCTCAGCTCAGGGGCTGTGCGTCACACAAATGTGATGGTCAGTTGCAGGGTCCCCCCAGACGAGCCCAGGGTCGGGCATTCTCGGGGCCATGCACCATGAGGGCCCCCAAGCCTCACCTCCCTCCTCCGGGAGAAGGGGTGCCGTGGATGGTCTGTTCCCCTGCAGGGGCCGCTTTGGGGACCCTGAGAGCGCACCGGCACGGCCGGGTGTCGCTCAGAAGAGCTGCGTACACCGCCACCTCTCTCACCTTGAATCATACACCTAACTTTGCTGCTCGGGTTTTATACTCTCATTCTGGGGCACTTAGGGAAAACGTGTACCACTTCCCAGCTATATAAATTTTTACAATCTACCAACCTGTACAAGTATTGCTTCTCTATAATAAAGGAGATAAGGTCCTCCCAAGGTGGCCTGTTGAGACCGAGGGAGCCGTCCATCTTCCCGCCCCCAGGCCCTGGCCCGCCCCCACAGTGCCTTCCTGGAGGGGCCGTCCTCGGGCCACTCGGCAGAATAAACTGTCCCCCGCGGGCATGTGCACCTAGTGATGAGAGCCAAGCCAGGGAACCAAGTCCGTGGTGGCCTGCGGAGACTACCGCACAGTGGCAAACAAGGCCAAAGACCCTGGAAACCCAGGAAATGCCCGGAAAATCTGGGATTCCCCGGCAGACCACCTTCACGCCAGCATGCGTGTGAGGGTGACACGCGCCCAGCGCGCCGCGTGCACGCGTGGGTGTGCGGAGACAGAATCACATGCTGGAAGGAGGACAGCTCAGGCGGCCACTGCGCCCTGCAGCAGGACCCGGGCCACCCTCTGTCTGCCAGGCTCCACCTGGAACGCTGGGACAGCGCAGATGGGACGCAGGCAGGGGCCTTCCCGGGCGGGCTCTGCCTCAGGCTCCTGTCTTCAGGAGCCTGAGCTCACGCCCTGCGCACGTCAGCTCACAGACGGCGCTCGCCGAGCTCCATGCCGGTGTCAGGAGAGGCTAGAGCCACGGCGGATGGAAGAAAGCCAGGAGTCCCGGGCTCTGACGTCCACTAAGTCTCACAACTAGTGAAGAAGCCCGGACTCCGAGCCAGAGGTGGCAGCTGAGGTGAGGCAGGAGCAGCAAGAAGGTGGGGCAGAGATGGCCCTGGGCTTGGGACCCTCCGTGCCACTGGTGCACAGGCCCGGGCTCTCCCAGCCCGGCCTCCCTGAGTGACGACTAGAGGAGAGACCTCAGAACGGGAGGGCGTGTGCCCCGCTGGTGTCTGGGGTAGACTGGCATGGCAGCGTGGGCAGGAGGCACTGCGTCCCCAAGGGGGCATGCGCAAGGTCTCAGTCCCGGGACCCTGGGGGGATGGTGAGTGACGAGACCGAGGGAGGGACTCAGCAGGTCCAGTGCCCTCCCGAGAGCCGCCTCCGGTGTTGCCCTCGGCCTTGGCAGCCCCCCCCGTGATGCTGAGGAGGCAGGCTGAAGGAGCAGTGGCCTCGAGAGCCGCCGGTCCCTGTTTGCTCGGGACTAGGCTGCACCCTAAGACGAGCCGATTTCAAACTTCTTTCCTCCTCCCTCACCTGGATCTTAAGATAGAGGTTACGGCCCCAGGTCCACTTGACAGATTGACGGTCCTGAGGTTCCGGTGGTCAAGTTGCCCGAGGATGGTGCCTGTGTCGGACACCTGGTGACAGGGCTTGCGGGCCAGGGATGCCAAGACGAGCATGCCTCCTGAAAATACCCCTCTCAACGGGTTCCGGCTGGGTGAGGCGGGTCAGCCTGCTCGACCTCCTCTGCTGGGCCTTAGTCTTTACGCAGCTCGGGGGGCTGTTGGAGGGAACAGATAAGATGGCGTGTGTAGCAGAGGCATAGGACCATGCATGTCTCCCACAGAGAGGGGTGCTGGCACTACTGGGCTTCTGGGGTCAGTGCGTACCCCCTGGGATCTATCCGTCCTTTTCTCCATCAAAGAGCGTAGGCTGCGAGCACACTGCTCGCGCCTGAATGGGGCAGGAGCCCGGGCAGAGAAGGGGCTCTGTGCATTCAGGGGTGCAGAGCCTCCCAGCCATCGGCCACCTTCCTCCCCGGCAGTGGACAGAGGGAAGGGCCACAGGCCCTTCTCTCACAGTCCCTCACGGGCAGCTGGAGTGCCCGTCTCTCAATTTTAGTTCATGATGTTCTTGATTATTAGATGAAAAGTGTTGGATTCCAGGCAGGAGGCTGTGCCTCCCAGGCAGAAGGCCACACCTCTCCAGGTTGCTCTTGTGAAAAAATACATTTCCCAGGATTCCTCAGCCGCTGGCCAGCGAACTTGGCCAGCAGGTGGCCCTGGCCACTACCTCCTGACCTCCGGCAACCTATAGGGCAAGGGGACTCACTCAGAGGGGGTATCTGACCACCAGTTTTGCTATTTTTAAGCCGCCCCCGGACTGAAATCGCTCTCTTTGTTCGCGACCTTGCCCCTGTTCCTGTCCCTGTCCTCACCTTTTCCCCTTACCTTCCCTGCCCTCCATGCCATTTTTGTCCCCTACCACGCCTTGTGGCACCCCACATTAAACCATCCCTTTCCAGCACGGCAGTTCCGGTGGTAACTTCTTGTCCTAAACAAATTCTAACAAAAAAGTAGCACCGTCAATTCTGCGTTTCAGGTGGTTAAGTTATATAAATTAACCCATTGATTTTAAATGGTTTAAAGGTAAAGCATTAGGTAATAATAGATTTGGATGTGGTGGGGATAGTGGAGAGGATCTGAAGTGAAGGGAGTGTTGTGGGGGAAAGACCTGAAGATGACCCTTAGAGCTTTGGCGTGGGCCCGCGGGAACGTTGCTAGTCCCTCAGAACGTTCCTCGCCACAAGAGGACAGTGGGGAACCGTGAGAGAAGGAAAAGATGGGAGTGTGCTCAGCCTGGGACTCACCAAGCTCGAGAGGCCCGGGGCACACCAGGTGGAAAGGCCCCAGAGGTGGCATGGGTGTGGCCCTGGGGTGCGGTTTTCGTGGGCGGGGCTGGGGTAGTCAGTGAGGGATGGCCAGTCCACCGATGGCTCATAGGAGGCCATGGGAAGGGGGGGGTCCTCCAAATAGAAAAGAGAAAAGGTCTCTAAGGGAGGGCCGGCTAGGCCACGTGGGACGTCACAGGGCAAGCTGGAGGAGGCAGCCTGTGGGTGGCTTGAAGAGACCTAGGAGCCCGTGGCCCAGAGAAGCGAGGAGGGCAGGGGGCTCTCTGCCTGGGCAGGAGCCGTGTAACAGGTATGGATCCGGGGGCGTGGTGGCCACGTGGCTGAGGGTGAGTGGGCCTGGGGGTGGAGAGTACGCCTAGCAGAGGACTGCCTCTGGAAGCGGTTCCTCTGGACGCAACTCAGGATGTTGAGCCACATCTGCATAGGAGTCACAGGCACCACCTGGCTTTCCTTTCCTTATTGGTTTTTCACTGTCGTCAACAAACGTCCCTCGGACACCTTCACAGGTGGGGAGAACCGTAGGGAACGACAGGGCGGCCTCCGGCTGGGAGGAGAGAGACCATCCCTGGGCTGAGGCAGGACGCCTGGAAAGAAGGTGCCTGGTGAGGCAAGGGAGGGGGGAGAGAGTTCGCAATGGAGGTCCTTTGATGTCCCTGGCTGCCCCCTGGTCCCTTCATGTCCCCAACCCCTAGCCCGGCGTCCCAGAAACACGTTGGAGTGTTGACCCAGCCTCCTCATCCATGCTGTGTGGTCTGCGTCACAACGGTCCCCACCTGCAGACGTCAACCTTCAGGAGGATGTTTGGAATGTCTGTCTTTTTGAGCCCCAGTGACAAACTCGAGCTGCTAATCAAAGCACAGGGCCAAAGGCGACCGCAGAGCACCTGGCGCTGTTGGGCTGGCGGGTCCCTTCTAGGGCCCTCCAGTAGTGTTTCAGCACTCCAAGGCTGCGGTTTTTCCCCTAGTGGGGGTGCCCCGGGTTGGAGGCGGTCCACAGGTGGCGGTGCGTGACCGGGTGGGCCGGTTCCTGGCCTGGTCTGTCGTGGACCCACCGGTTCTGGCCCCCGCCATCTCCGGCGGCAGCTGGAGGCTGGGCGTGGTGGGCTTGTTTGGCTCTGCCCGATAGGCGGCTGTCTTGGGTTTCTCCTGCTCAGCTCCTTCCTCCCAGAGGGTTTTTTTTTTTTTTTGTTATTTTTTGCCAACCGTACCGCGCGGCCGCCGCAGAGAACCCGTGGAGTAGGAGCGGATACCCGGAAAGGCCAGTCTGAGAAAAAGGCGAAGACCTCCTGGCAACTGCGGCGCTTTTCCCCTACAGAGCGGAGCCCGCGTGGGACCGCCCTCCTACACCTTTGGCCACCCAGCACCCCCTAGAGGAAAGGACGTTGGTGCTGGGCCCGACCCCACCTCAGAGGCCCGCTCCTCCAGCCTTTGCGGGGACACTATTGATTGGCAGGCGAGATGTCTGGGGGTTCACCTGCCTAGAGGGGGGACAGACAGTGGAATCACCTGTTCAGAAGCATCAAAGAAGGTGCATGTACTCTGACGCCCTACCTGCGTGCGGGGAACTTGGACACTTTTTTTTTAGAGGCAGGGCAGCAAGCAACACACGTGTAGGCGGGGGGCGAGTCTCTGCTCCAAGCCCGGGGACCAGGGACGAGAGTTGATGAATAGAAGAAGCGGAGGGCTGCCGATGGCTGAAGGCCTGCTCAGAAGACCCGGTACCCCGCACATCTATGTCGCCTCCATGTCACCAGACTTTGCCCCAGCACAAACCTGCCAGCCATGGCCCCTGCCACCTGCCTTCCAGGGCCACGCACAGGCCTCTGCAGCAACGCTCGGTGGGACCAACTGGGACAGGAGGCCATGTTCGAGTACAAGGTGGCTGCCGTTTGAGAGCCAGCAGAGGAGCATCCGGATGGGGGGGGATCCTCTGCCCCCCCAGGCCGCACCCCCCGCCCTGACCCCCTCCACCTCCTGCCTGATCCCCTCCCACTCCTGCAATGCCCCTCCCCCTTCACACACTCCTTACCCCCTCCTGCCTGCGTCCTGGTTCCTCCTCCCTCCGCTCTGCCTGTCCCCTCCCCTGCCTGCCTGTCCTCCTCCTCCTACTGCCTGTGTCCCCTCCCCCTGTCCCCCATTCCCCCTTTGCCCTGCATGCCCCTCCCCATCTTCCTTTGCTACGCCCCACACTCCCCCGCTTTTCCCTGGCCCATGTCCCCCTCCCACCTCCATGGCCTGTCCCCTCCCAACTCCTGCATGCCCTTTCCCACTTTCACACCTCCTCCCCCTGTTACGCCCCCTCTCCCCTCTCATGCCCCTTGTCCCCAATCCCACTCCTGCATTGCCACTTACCCCCCTCACACCTCCTCCCCCTCCTGCCTGTCCCCCTCCCACCTTCTTGCATTTGGCCTTTTCCCCCTTCATGCCCACCTCCCCCTCCCCCTCCTGCCTGCCTGTCCCCCTCCACCTCTCTGCCTGTCACCCTCCCACCTCCTGCATGCCCTTCCCCCTTCATGCCCCCCTCCCCCCTTCCTGCCTGGTCCTCCTCCCCCTCCTGCCTGTCCCCCTCCCACTCCAGCCATACCGCACTATCCACCCTCCCCCCGCCTGTTTACCCTCCCCCTTCTATCGCCCCTCCCAATCCCCCTCTCCTGCCTTGCCTTCTCCCCTACCCTCCCACCCCCCACGCTCCCCCTGCTACCCGCATTCATCACTCCCTAATTGAGTTTACCCTGGCACTAAGCGTTGAGTGTCAGTGGTGGTCACAGAGTGGGGCCTGGCACGTGCAGGGTGGCAGAGGTGTGGCTCATGTAGGGTGCAGGCAGGGCTGGCTCTGGAGACTGACCAGAGGGGAGACAGAGGAGCGGGGCTTCGAGCAGTAAGGACTTCTTACCAGCGGAGCGGGTGAGAGACACAGGCATTGCTTGGGAAGGTCACCTGACCTGGCCACCGCTTCCTTCCGCCCATTTGGAGAAACCAACCCAGGCCAAGCACGTCGGTCGCCCTGGAGAAGCTTCCAGAAGACATGAAGGGCACCTGTGGGGCACGAACCCTGTGTGAAGCGGGCACCAGGCTTTCGGCGAGCTGTGCGTTGACGGGATAGGGGCTTGGGACTTACCAGCCAGGGGCGGGATGGAGAGGCTTCCGAAGGGGCTGCGGGAAAACCAGCGGGGCTGGAGAGGAGACCCAGGTTCAGAGGACTGAGGGGCTCCCGCCCCTCCCGGCACCCCGGGGCAGAGCAGAGGTGCACTTCCCACCTGTATGATCTATCATTCCCGGTCCTTTTCTGCCCAGGTGGAGTTTCACAGTCCAGCCCCATCCCGCCAAAGAGGGCCACCCCCGGTGTCATGTCCCCCCAGTCGTTGAGAATCAGGCACCTAAGGCGAAGAGCTTTGGGACTGTGAGCGGAGGAGGGCGGTGGCCAAGACTCGCGGGCTCTCGCGGAGGCCTGTTCTCGCGCTTGGTCCCTGGATACCCTCCTCCAGCAGCAAGTCACGCACCCCCGTTGCATGGATCCACGGGGTGATGCTCTGCGAGCCGTGAGGGGCGAGGGTGGGCCAGGCTGTGCCCTCTGCCCGGGTCACAGGCGCAGAACACGCTGGGCGGGAAGGAAAGCGCGGCTGGACGGACGCAGACGCAGGCCCCGAGGGCCTTGGAGGGCTCACGGAGGCTTCAGGCCTGGGGTTTTTGAAGGTGCTCAACCAATCCCTGGCCTTTCAGTGCAAAAGCAGGAAAGAAGGGCCAGGCCGTGGGGCTCAGCTGAAGCTCTGTGAGCTGTCCCAATGCCCCAGGGGCCGCTCACGGGCTGGTGCTTCTCGAAGGTGGCCGCCCGTCAGGCCCGGGAGAAGAGGGAGAGACGCTTTGGTGCTGGATCAATGACCACAGAGGACGAAGGGCTTGAATCCGGTGGGAGGACTAAAGATGCCCCGGAGACTTTGCTGGCCTAGACTGGGCTCACCTCCCCAGGAGGGCATAGCCAGGCCCAGAGACCACCATTGCACAGGGTACTCCAGGCCCACGGGCAGCTGGGGACCTTCGTGAACAGTGTAAGGATCTGGTGGATTGGAGAGGGAGGCGGGGAGAGAGAGTCGACAGGTCTCAGAGGGCCTGGGGGGCCGCGTGGGGGCTTGGGCTGGGTCTCACGGGGGGATACAGGGGTCCCACTTGAAGGGTTTAGAGGAAGGCAGGTCCTTTTGTGGGCAGAGCCAGGGGCCTCCCTTTGAGTTTTTCCTTCCAAAAAGTATGCAGGCAGCCAGAGACCCTCTCAATGGATTTAAAAATCAAGGCTTCTGCTGAGCATAACTGGCCTTCCATTGTTGTGAGTGAACTGGGGAGTTAGGAGAAATTGCACCCCAGCAGCCATGAAGTGTGTTGATGGGAAACCACCTCTGCCAGACGCGGACCTGGGCCCTGTGTCCACGCGGCCTCCTCTGTCCCAGGTCTTGTAGACCGGCGTTTGTGCATGGGTGGAGGAAGGCTGGCGGGGGCTCCGTTGCCTCCAGAGCAGAGGGACGGAAGCTAGGAGAAACAGCGCAGGGCGGGGAATAGGAAGGAGACCCCTTGGCCCCGACATCTATGGCTGCCACCGCGGCGCCTCACCCAGCTCTGCTCAAGCTCCCGGCCACACCCGTCGGTGTGGCTCCAGTCGGATCCCGGCATCAGGAGAACTCCAGAATGGAGGGCACCCCTGGGGTCATAGAACCAAGAACAGGAGCAGCCAGGTAGAGAACCTGCCCCTGGGGTTGGCTGGCCACGATGGGGGCCCTCCGTGTCCATGTCCTTGCTTTCGGGGTGAACACACAGGAAGGAGGGCCTCAGCACAGATGGTTAACCCGAAAGCGATAAACTCAAGCAGTGAAGTGCTTCCTCCACGTGACAAAATGTTCCACATCGCAAGTTTAGTTTATTGTATATTGCTCAAAAAAATTACTAAGCACCATCTCGTTTGGATCTGTGTGTCTGTGATTGCCATCGATCTCGTGTCTCGCGTGTGCAAAGTATCAATTCAATGTTGATTATTGTTGGTCTTCATCTTAAATTTGAAAACTTGAGAAATGTGGAGGTTCCTCCAACTTCATTCCTCCTCTTTTCTAGATTGCTGTGCCCGTTTTGGGCTTCTTCTCATATTCATAGGAATTTTTTAGCATCAAACTAAAATTTTCTACAAAAAAGGGCCATTTGGGATTTTGATAGGGATTATGCTAAACTCATTTAATGCAATTTGTGGGAAGTGCGCCAGCCTAACAATATTAAATTTTCAGATCCCATGAATCATGGGATATTTTTCTATTTGTCTATAAGTGTCGGTTAATCTTTTCTAAGAGTGTTTTGTACTTTGTCAAATGCTATATTTAAATAGCCCCCTTTTTCTATTTTTTTGTTTCTCTGGATTGTTTGGTTGCAAATGTATTTAGAAACTTGATTACCCCGCACGAATGCCACCTTCCTGGGCCCAACTCACTTACAGCAGTGTGGAGGGTTCTGTCAGAGTTTTCTCTGCAAACGATTCACGGCGTCCGTTGAATAGAAGATAGCTTGATTTCTTCCCATTCCAATCTGGAGGTTATAGAATTGTTTTTCTTTGCCCTAATTGCCTCACTCGATCCTCCAGTAAAACATTCAGTATACCAAACGTCGAGAGGAGACAACCCCCGGCGTCCTGGTCCTCTGGGGAAGTCGTCTAGTCCCTCTCTGGGTGGAGTGGGAACGTTGGCTGGAGTCCTGTCCATGTCACATCAGAGATCTGGGACGATTCTCCTGTCACGGTTGCCCCTGGAGTGGTCATGGAATTGTGTGCTGCACCTTTTCCTCCCTTGCTGAGGATCACTCACGGTGGGCTTTTTTTCTTTTCGTATTGATGTGGTGCATGACTTGACTTCCCAATGTCCACTCTCCCCACCGTAAACCCCATTCTGGTGGTCCGTGGGGCATCTTAGAAGATCCGCTGACGTGTGGCTGGGATAGGGTCTTTTGGCCAGCATTTCACTGGGGTGATGTTCCTCCCCTGTGTTCATGAGGGAATCGGGTGGCAGTTTTCTGGCGATGTACTGTCTGGTGTATCATAGTGGGCCTTGCCTTATTGGGTCTTTTGTCCTTTGTGGCCCAGAGCCCAGGATCCTTAGGGACGTTAGCTTTTGGACCATTTCTTTCCCCTCTGTATGTTCCATCCTTTTCCGGTTTCTTTATGTGTGATTCCATACTTCTCTCTTTTTTTAATGAGAATTCCTATAGTGTTGTGAATATGACACACAATGACCAAATGTAACAAACCTCCTGGAAGGCAGACTTGCCCTAATCCCCTAGGTATTTGTGTTTCTTTCCCATGCCGCATGTTTTGCTCCAGTGGCTTTCCTGAATGATTTCTTTCTGCGGCATACCTGGATGTCTTCTCGATGTGTTGTGGCTCTTCATGCAATCCCTGTCCTTGGTTGTTTTCGGCTGTCAGTGAAGGATGCTGAGCAACGTCCTTCACGCCACACACAGGTCCCGAGGTTCTGCCGAGGGTCTTCTGCCTGTCCCTCTGAGGAGCACTCCAGGCGCTTCATGACGAGCGCGGTCTGCCTAACTCTGCCCCAGCCTTCCACGTCCTCACTGCTTTCAGAGGCCTGGAAGGTCAGTCAAGGGGAGGAGATCGGACCCTCCTCAGAGGTGGGCACAGCCTGCCACGGTGGGTGTGGCCTTCTAGGTCCACCTTCGGACAAATGTCTTCCAGGTTTTTTCGCCGAGCTACACTGCTGTGACATCCACATCCCCCGCTCAACTACAGTGCTCCATTCAGGCCTCTTGCTTTCTCCCCAGCAGGTTGTCCCCGACTCAGGACTAGCCCTGAGGAGGGTCGTCGGAGGATCTTGGTAGGATTGATCTTGGCAGAGCGAGTGGGGGGCGCAGCTTTCTTCCGCCATCGCACTGGTGAGCTGGAATGGAGACGAACGGGGCCACGGCGTCTGGGAGCTCAGGTGAGCTGCCCACCTCCCGCTCCACCCCCCCACCCTCGCCTCAGGTGGTGGCGGCTCGCTTTCCTGAAGAGCTCCCCCCGGCTCGTTTCTGTCCTGTCCCTCCGGGCTCTCGGGCTGCTGGGTGAACTACACCAACTGTGGTCCGTGCCAGGAGCCCAGATTAAGGAGACAGCTTAAGATTGCGAGTTAAGCTCGTTGAGCCATAAGCATTGCCACCTTCCATGGTCTCGCGATACTTGGCCCGGGAGGACATTGTGGATTCGGAGTCGGGTGCCATATTTTGTGTGTGTGGTGTGGGTGGTGGTTTGGAGGAGTTGTGGGGATTGCGGGGTAAGTAGTTGGTTAGTTGGAGCCGGAGATGAGAAGCGTTGCAGAAATATAATGAGCCTTTCGTTTCCAGGTCCCGCCACTGATCTTATACCCCCGTGGCGTTGTTGCTCCAAGCCGTCCAATGGCTTCCAGGCCGCGACGGTCCCCAGGCTGCTCCGTTCTCTGCCCTCGTGTGTGGAGGGGTTTTATGTCAGCTGCAACAGGGGGGCCACAGGATGCACGGACATCCCATCACAGATGATTGCCTGAGACGTGTGTCCGTGAGGCTGTTTCTGTGAAGAAATGAGCGCAGCGTGTTGTGGTACGTCTGAAGTGAGGCAGACGCCACAGCCATGTGGGTGGGCCCTGTCCACTTTAGGAGGACCTAAAACAGAATCACGTACACCGAGCGGGTCTTATGGTCTTTTCCATCTTTGGGGTCCAAGCTGAAAAGATGGACCTCCTTGGCGTTTGAGCCTGAGGGCTTGTTCAAGCGGGACTGACACCACCATCTGGCCTGGCCTCCAACCTGTGGCACCCGCAGGAGCGTCCCTGGCCTTCTCCGCCTCTGTCACCTGAGCTTTCCGAGGAACAAGGAAATAGGTAAGGTGACGTGCACCTGCTTCTCATATCTGCTTTCTGAAAACCTTGACCAATACCTCAGACCTGCGTGGTGTTGGGATTTTCAGGCTGCCCGGGAAGCTGGGCAGAAGGGAGGGAGGGCAGTAGCCAGTGAGTTGTAGCGGTTGCTTGCTAGCTGTTACTTGATATCCAGCCCAATTCCTTGAACAACAGAGTGCTTCCTGGGCCGGGGTGTGGCTGCCTCACCGGCAGGGCTCGGGGGACAGAACCGCGTGGCTTTCTTGCCTCTCCTTACCTTACAGGGGCAGGTTTTCAGAGGAGCCCCCATCAGATCCTGTTTCTTAGTTCTGCCCTTTCTGTATACCTGCCTGGCTGTCTGATGAACACGCCCAGCGGTGGTGAGCTCCTGACCCGTAAGGTGACGCAGAGGGAGGGGGGGGAGCAAATGCAAGGTCTCAAAGGGCCAGAGAGAGCCAGGGGCCAGCTGCCTGGTGGCAGGCGGTGTGACCAGCAGAGTGGAGGCAGCAGCCTACTGCCCCGGGATAGTGAGTGGGAGGGGACCACCTTGGACTGGGCTGGCCCCAGGGAATGAACAGAAGGACCGTCCTGCCTGGCCAGCCTGCTGGCCAGGCCCCAGTGAGGCCATGAAGGCCTATGGCCCCTCTTCAGCTGGTTGAGAGACGCAGCCCTGGAGGTGGCACGAGCCCCGGGGTGAGGTTACGGTTGCCCAGCAGCCTGCAGGAAGCGGCGCTTAGCAGGTTTGCAAGGGAGGTGCCTAGGCCAGGACCCGGGGGCTGAGCCGAGGCAGGGACGGGCCCTGTGGGCAAGCGCACAATCCCACCCCCGGTGGCCGAGGGAGGCGGAGGCGGCAGGCTTGCTTGAGGTCCTGGGGAAAGGCCTGCTCGGGGGGACTCCAGGCCTCAAGCAAGCAGGGTCGTGAGCGAAGGCCCCGGAGACAGGCAGCTAGTGAGGTGGAGGGCGGAAACTGCGGGGTAGGCGGTGCCCGGCCTGCCAGGGACCCTTCAGATGGGCGCCCGGAAGAGAGTGTGGGCAGGCTTGTTGCGCCGCCGCGGGCGAGGCCCCGCAGCCAGCCTGCGCGCAACATCCCAGACCTTCCGGTGGCCTCGGGAGGGCCGCACATTGGTTTCTCACAGGGGGATGATCCCTTCACCGTGGGATACGCTTGGGTACAGGTTCAGGGCAGACACAGGCACGTGCTGTTTTTGTTGGGTGAAGGTTCTGGTATCGCGGCACTTCAGCTGCCCTGATCCGGGGCCGTGAGCGTGGGCGAGCAGCGGCCCTCAGTAAGCCTCCCCCCCCCCCCCCCCCCCCCAGACGGGCGTGGCCCGTCGGGTCGGCTTTCCAGCACCTTCTGTGATGCGCCTGTTGCTGTTCCTTACAGAAGCAGAGAGGCAGGTGTGGGCCAGCGTGAGGGATCCGAGTCTACAAGACAGGTCCTCCCACCCAGTACTGGCTCTCCTCTGCCGCAGGAGGGCCATCGGTCCGACCAGCTCCCAGAATCACCTGACCTGGTTACTCACTTGCTTGGCTTCCTGCGCGCTCACCCGGGCACTGTGTGAGGGTGCGGGGCCGTGGTGCAGAGAGCTGGACGCGGGGAGCCGTCCCCACGGGCCCAGTGAGATGGGTGCCGGGGGCGCTGGTTGCAGCCCGCGGTTTGGCAGTGTCTGTGGCTTGGCACGGGAGGGTCCTGGGATGCGGTGGCGGCCCGAGACAGTGGCAAGAGGAGCCGGTGGCAGGGGCGGTGCCGGCGTCGCGAGGGGGCAGCTGTGCCTCGCTCCTGTGGCCGGCAGGAGGGTCTGCAGAGCCCAGCGATGGCGGCCTGCCTGACTGCCCCTGGCCTCAGGCTTGAGCGGTCCTCTCCTGAAGAGCCCTGTTCACCGTGAGGCCGGTGCAAGCCTGGCCCCCAGGGGACCGCCGAGCCGACCGGTCATCCGCCAGCCTTGTGGGCTCAGTGCTCTGTGCTTCTTCAGGCCCGCCACCACGCCCCGGTCCAGCCCACGCGTGTGGAGCTGGCAAGCGAGGAGGACATGCGGGTAGACCTCCCTTGAAGACCCTGAGGGGGACAGAGGCGGACTCCCACGGGGACGTCCAAGCTTTGGCTCAACGGCTTCTGCCCTACGGAAGGGACCGCTGCGCGCCGCTCACCGTGGCCAGTGTCACAGAGGAGGCGAGGACTGGTGGCAATCCAGATGCCCACTGTTGTCCTCTAGTCTCCCCTGTGGGCTGGCTGTCCTTGTCTGAGCAGCAGAGGGTTGAACTGGTGGTCCCCAGGCCACCAGTGCCCCTGTCTTGTGCAGCTGGCCGAGAATGCTGGACCCGGGCCAGCCCCATTCAGGTCACAACCTCACACCCAGATCCCCAGCAGAACACTGCTCATCCCCAAGCCTCAGGGACCGTATCCACTGGCCATGCCTGGGGGGGGGCGGGTGGACGATGTGTTGAGGTGGTCTGCAGAGACTTAGCTGGAAGGTGGGCCATTTTGGACAGCAGGAGGTTTTGGCCCCCCCCCTCGCAGCGCACAGCTGTTCCCATGAGCGAAGAGGACTCGGTTTTCTTCTGCGCCCCGTGGCGGGCGAGGAGCTGGCCCTGAGGTCCGTCTGCCAGCAGGTTCACAGCTACGGACTCGGCGAGGGTGCCGTCAACCTGGGCCTACGGCTGCAACAGTGACGGCCCTGCCCTGCGGTCCACCCCCACCAGTAACCCTGCAAATCCTATGCTTGCGTTCCCCCCACATTCTTCCTGGCCCTTGCAGGACGGGGCAACACCCCACCCGGGCTCTCGGGACGTGGCTGGACGCGGCTGCCGCGGTGGAGCTGCTGGCCTGGGCCCCCGGTCAGCATGCTGCGGACGTGCGGCTCAGCCTGCCGAATGCTGGGCCCTCATGCCGTACGCTGCCCATCAGGAAACACCCGTCTTGATCTTTTCTGCCCCTTTTAAAGCTGCAAAAGAAAGAGCCCTTCTCTCACAACAAACTCACCGACACCCCCAGCAGGCCACACTGGGCCACACAAGCCCATCGGGTGTTGACCCCTGCCTTACTAAGGATCTCACGTGAGAGCATGAACGACTCGGCCAGTCGGCCTCTAACAGCACAGTGTTCCCCGTCTGCAGTGGTGACCGCCGGGGCTCAGTCCTGGACTTGGAGACAAGCCAGACAGAACAAAGGGAGAGGGTGGGGCTCCAACCCCGGGCCTGGGCCCCCTCCTCAGGAGTTTTCCGGCTACAGCAGGTGCCATTGCGGCGATGCAGAGGCCCGCACAGTCACGGGAGCTGTGGGGGTCTGCTAGAGCGCACGCTGGAAAGGGCTCCCTGGGTGCACCCGCCACGAGGCCTCCGGGGAGCGCAGCAAGGAGAAAG
>JAKELJ010000533.1:0-23674 GCA_025594165.1 Tamias sibiricus
GTCTGATTCAGGTGCTAGTGAGGGCTACTCTTCTGCCAAGCAGACAGCACCTACCCACCATGATTGCAGGCTCTCTCCTTGGAGGCTGGAAGCGATTCTTTTTTTTTTTTTTTTTTTTTTGTTTTAATATTTTATTATTTGCTTTAGTTGTACACAATGCATTTATGTTTAACATGGTGCTGAGGATCGAAACCCGGGTCGCGGCACGTGCCTAGGCCAGCGCTCTACTGCTGAGGCCACAAACCCCAGCCCTGGAAGCTCTTCTTAAATAGGCCCACTAATCTCACTGATCAGGGACGGCCTCGCCTGGTCCGGCCTCAGCCGTCTCCGCGCCTCACACAGCTGCCAGGAAAGCCTCCAGTCCTTGCCCAGCGCTGGCTCTCTGCGGGCCCTCGCCCTCACTGCGGCACTGAGGGGCTGGGGGCAGTGATCTTTCTCCTTCTGGGCCTGACTCGTTGGCCAACAGGTGTGCTGGTGACACAGAACCTCGGAACTGGAAGAGCTCATGAGAAGTCCAGGCCACACGGGTGCCACGCGTGGCTGAGCCGGGTCTGTCCTTCACGGCGGGCCGAAGCCAGCGGCTCTGGACCACAGGGACAAGCGATCACGACCGGAGGAGCACCAGTTGAAGTGGGGGCACAGACGGCGTGCGGGACCTAGCAAGCGCTTGTCCTCGAGCAGCCAGCCAAGCCACGCTTGTGTGTGTGTGTGTGTGTACCTCTGTGTGTGTTGTGTGTGGAGGGGGGGGCTGCCAGAGCACAGAGCAGGACTCGGTGGCTGACACGCCCAAGGAGCTGTCCAGCTGGGAGGCCAGGAGTCTCAGCAGAGGCGGCAGGGAGTGGCTGCTACCCAGGCAGGCTCTGCTGCCAGAACGCTGTGGCCCGCGTCTATCACGGGCCTTCCCTGAACACGAAGGACGCCAGTCCATTGAGGTTTAGGGCCTGTCCTTCCATGCCTGCATCCACCAAGACCCATCTCAACGGGGGTCCCCAGGCTGAGGGTTAGTGAATCTGGGGGGACAGGAGGGACATAACCCAACCCACAGCGAGCAGGCCTGGGACAAGGCTACCCTGCGCTGAGGGTGGCGCTTGCCTCGCGGGCAGAGCTCCGGCTCCCCCGGGGCCCTGCTCGCGCTCCCGGGAAGGGAGGTGAGCCCAGGCCAGAGTGCGTTCTGGACGTGGTGCTGCTCTGAAAGGTCTCGGGTGCTGGGCGCGGGCTTAGATAGTGGAGCTGCCCACCTGTCGTGGACCGAAGGTTCCCCCAAACCCTCGTTAAATCCTGACCCCAGATGGGAGACTGGCATGGGGCGGGGCCTTTGGGAGATGATGAGATTTCGAAGTCACAAGGGGTAGTGTCTTTTTTGTTTTTTTATTATTTTATAATTTCATCTTGGGGTGGGGTTTGTGGCTCAGCTGTTAGAGCGCGCGCCAGCACGTGCGCCAGCCATGGTTCCATCCTCAGCACCACATACAAATAAAGGCATTGGTGTATCGACTAAAGCAAATAAATAAATATTTAAAAAGTGTTTTAAATAATAATTTCATCTTTTTAACAAAAGATAGGAGCTGGGAGTTGTGGCTCAGCAGCAGAGTCGCTCGCCTCGCCGCACGCAGCTCCCGGGTTCATCCTCAGCACCACGTAAACATAATGCTTGCATGTGTACAAACTAAAGTAAATAAATAAATATTGTAAAAATAAAAAAATCAAATAAAAAAATATATGTTTTAGTTGTAGATGGACACAATTACTTTTATTTTATTTATTTAGTTTTTATGTGGTGCTGAGGATCAGAAACCCAGTGCTCACGCGTGTTAGGGCAAATGCTCTTGCCACTGAGAAAACCCCGGCCCATTAACTTCATCTTTAAGGTCACTTTATACTTTCAGATGATGGATGCCTCCCCGGTTTCTAACCGTATCATCTTCATGTATCAAGACCAAGAGGAATGGGGGATGGCCAAGTTCTAAGAAAACAACGCTTTGTCGATGCTCCATCCCTCCCATCCACCCTCCATCCACCCTCCATCCATCCCTCCATCCCACACTCCATCCACCCTCATCTACTACCTTTTTTTTTTTTAAGGTTTACTTCTGTTTATTCTTTTTTCCCTTTTATCGGTTGCCACTATGATTTACATAACAGTGGGATTGTATTAGAATATGTTTGTAGCCGCCTGAAGCTGTTGGCTG
Organism: Tamias sibiricus; assembly: GCA_025594165.1. Lineage (NCBI taxonomy): Eukaryota > Metazoa > Chordata > Mammalia > Rodentia > Sciuridae > Tamias > Tamias sibiricus. The sequence continues at coordinate 2,190 of JAKELJ010000533.1, forward strand.
CTTGGAGCAACGGAGCCGCGGGAAAGAAGTTCAGAGGCGCAAAAACTGGGAGACAACACAGCTCTTTATTCTGATAACTTTTTCTCTGGCTTCTACAACGACTAACACGCGCCACACCACACACCAAAATGGCGCTGACCCGATCAGCAATCTCAGCAATGTCATCTCGAGGATACCCTCCCTCCCTCCCCTCACGTCCTCCTTTCCCCTCTCCTTCCCCCCCGCCCACCCCAGGGCCAAGTCCCGTGAGATCCCAGGCCAAGTCCCGGTGAGGGGGAATACGGAGGCTGGCCAATGCCCAAATCTCCATGGCTCATAGCTCAACCGCAATCAAGCCATCTCCCCAAACAGGGCTCATGCTGATGTTAACACTGTGGCACATGATAAGCAGATGATTGGGTCAGTTTGATTCCCCAGGACCTCCCTTCCCACCCCTTCTCATCCCCGATTCCCTTCTTCTACCCTACTGGCCTCCCCTCTATTCTTCAGAGATTCGCTCTCCTATCAGCCCACACCACGGCAGTTGAGTTAGTATGCTTCTCGGACACGCCTGTAGCACAAACGGAGCGCCTCTTCTCATGCCTCATGGTGCGCGTGGTGCAGGCATGCTCACCGCCACTGAGTCCTCACATGGACACGACACCTCATTGTTTTCTGTGGTGCTGAGGATGCTGAACCTCAGTGCCTCACACGTGCAAGCAAGTGCTCTGCACTGAGAGAGGATCCACACCCGCGTCTAGGTCTTTGACCAACTTGAGTTGATTTTTGTGCCGTGGTGAGACGATAGAGGTTTAATTTTCATTTTGCTAAGATGGATTTCTGGTTTTCCTATCACCCATTTGTTAAAGAGGTTATCTTTTCTCCTGTGTATGTTTTGTTTTTGGTGCTTTTGTCTACTATGAGATACCCATTAATTTTAGTGGGTTGGTCTCTGTGTCCCTTTATGTATCATTGGGCTTACAAGTCTATTTTGTGCAGTACCCATGCAGTTCTTGTTACTATAGCTCTGTAGTGTAGTTTAAGGTCTGGTCTGTGATGGCTCCTCTCGCTTCACTCATTTTGCTAAAGGATTGCTTTGATTTTCTGGATCTCATATTTTTTCCAAATGGATTGTCATGATCGCTCTTTTCTAGTTCTATGGGAGCATCATTGGGATTTTAATAGGAATTTCATGAAATCTATAGGAACAGTTTTGGTAGCATAGCCATTTTTGTTTTTTTTTTGTCGATCGCGGTACCCGGGATTGAACTCAGGGGGCACTTGTCAACTGGGCCACATCCCCTGACCTTTTTAGTATTTTTATTAGCGAGAAAAGGGGCTCTCACTGAGTTGCTAAGTGCCTCGCCATTGTAGAGGCTGGCTTCTGACACTCCGCGTTCCTCCGGTCTCAGCCTCCCAAAGTGCTGGAATTTCACGGTGTGCGCCACCGTGCCCAGCTTAGCATAGCCATTTTCGACAATATTAATTCTGCCTATCTCAAGCAGCACAGGAGCATCTTTCCATCTTCTAAGGTCTTCTTCCAACTTTCTTTCTTTAGTGTTCTGTAGTTTTCATTGTACGAGGTTCCTTTCCACATCTTTTGTCAGATTAAGTCCAGGTAATTTCTTTTTTTTTTTTTTTTTTTTAGGCTACTGCTGAGTGGGGTGGTTATTCCTAATTCTCTCTCTTGCAGGGATTCATCACCTTATGTCATAGAAAATGCATTTGATTATGGGTATTGATTTTATATCCCAGTTGTTTGACTGATTCATTTATTAGTTTTTAGAAGTTTTCTTGTGGAATTTTTTCTAGTTCTTCTATTTATAGAATATTTCATTGGGCAAATATGATAATTGGAGTTCTCTTTTCCTATTTAATCCCCTTTAATTTCATTTATCTGTCTGATTGCTCCTGGCTAGATTTCAAGGACTATGTTGAATAGAAAGTGGTGAAAGAGGGCATCCCTGTCATTGTTCCAGTTTTTTAGCAAGAATGCATTCAATTTTTCTCCATTAGAAGATGTTGACCTTGGGCTTAGCATAGATAACTTTTACAATTATTTGAGTTTTGTTCCTACTATCCCCTGGTTTTTTCTAGTGTTTTGAACATGAACAAAGTGCTATATTTTTGGTCAAGATGCTTTTTTCTGCATTTATAAGAGATAATCATAATGATTCTTGTCTTAATTAAGTCGATTGATGTGATGAATTACGTATTTTTTGATTTCCATATGTTGAACCAAACTTGCATCCCTGTGATTAACCCCACTTGATAGTGGTTCACTATCTTTTTTAATATGTTTTTTTATGTGACTTTCATGCAAGACATTTTATTGAGAATCTTTGTTTTTTTTAATGTTCATACAGGGATTACTTGTTTTTGAAGTTTTCTTTTCTTGATGTGTCTTTTGTCTGGTTTGGTATCTAGGTGACACTAGCCCTCATAGAATGAGTTTTGGAAGGATTCTCCTCCTTTTTGTCTTCTTGGAATACGTTGAGGAGTATTGAATGTTAGGGTCTTGTAGAACTTTGGCTAAGAAACAGTTCCCTGTCCTTGACTTTTCTTGCGTAGGTAGGACTTTTTGATGGCATCTTCCTATTTCATTGCCTTGAAATTGGTCTTGTATAAATGTGGGGTGAGACATCCTGAAGCCATTTGGGTAGAATCGACATGTCTCAAGAATTTTGTTCAATGTCTTCAAGATTTTCCTAATTTTTAATTGGAGTATAAAATTTCAAAATTGTGTGCCGAATTATCTTCTGTTATTTCAAATATGTCTGTTGTTATTAGTTCCCAGTTTTCCTTCATTAATTTTTAGTAATTTTTAGTTTTCTTTTTCATTCACTATTTTCGTTAGTGTGGCTAAGGTTTTATCAATTTTATTTATTTTGTTCAAAGAACCAATTTATCAATTTTGGGTCAATTTTTTGAATTGTTCCTTTTGTTTCAATTTCATTGAATTTCAGTTTCCTGAATTTAATTATGTCACTTTCTTCTAACTACTACCTTCGGTGTTGATTTTGTTCTTTTTCTAATAAGGGCTTTGAAATGGAAATGTTTAGGGTCATTTATTTGAATTTTTTTATTCTTTTAATTAATACTCTCATTGAAATATACTTTCGTTTTAACACTGCTTTCATTACAGTCCCAGAGATTTGGATATGTTTGTAATTGGGTGTTCCGCTCATATTTGCCTTCTAAGATTTTTTTATATCGTCCTCCCTGATGTCCTTCTGCTATTCCGTTGTTCATGACCTCAAATCGCATAAAAATATTTAGTCTTCCGGGTGTTGGAGTAGCTTCTATTTTTTTATTTTACCATTTGATTTCTTAATTTCATTCCATTATGATCTGATAGAATGCAGGTGGCATCTCTACTTTTTTTTTTTTTTTTTTTTTTTTTTTTTTGTTTGTGGTTACCAAGGGATTGAATTCATCGGCACTAGACCACTGGACCCACCATCCCCAGCCTATTATTTTTTTTTTTTTTTTTATTTTCTAATATTAACTTATTTTACATTATGTTGTACATAATGCAATGCATATAATGTTAACGAGTTGCTGAGTGATCGAACCTTGGCCACAGCAACCACGTGCGATGCTATGTGCTCTGCCGCTCGAGCCACAAAACCCAGCCCTTTTATATTTATTTTAATTTTATATTTTTGGTATTTTATTTAGATACCAGGATCTCACTGATTTGCTCAAGGGTCATCACCATTTGCCTGATGCTTGGCTATTGAACTTGCAATCCTCCCCCTCTCTCAGTCGTCCCAAGTGGCCTAGGGATTACTGGACGTTCGCCCACCCCGCAACCTGGCAGTTCTATGTCTTTTGATTGAAGAGTTACGAATGCCATTAACATTTGGGGTTGATTATTGAGATATGAATTTGTATTCCCTGTTCATTTTGGTTTATTTGTTTTTTGTAACTTGACTTTTTTTGTTTCTCCTTTGAATGACCTTCGTCCTTTATTGTAGTCTCTTCCATTTGCTGGATTTTCTTTTCTTTTCTTTTCTTTTTTTTTTTTTTTTTTTTTTTCATGTTCTCCTCCTGGAATATTTTGCAGAGAAATGATCTGTAGTGCAAGCTTTCTAATTGGGAATTCTTTTAACTTTCGTTTACCATGGAAGGTTTTTATTTCATCTTCAAATCTGAATCTTTTAGTTATTTATTTATTTTTTTGTGGTACCTGGGATTGAAACACAGGGGCCCTTCACCACTGGGTCACATACCCAGCCATTTTTTTTGTGTATTTAATAGAGTCAGGGTCTAACTTGAGATGCAAATTGCCTCGCCATTGCTGAGGCGGCCTTTGAACTCAACTATCCTCCTGCATCAGACCTCCCAAAAGTCTGGGAATTAACAGGCGTGCGCCCACCACGCCAGCCCGGGCTTGAAGCATTATTTTGCTGGATATATAAAATTCTTCGGTTGAGAATAGAGGACACAGAATACAAACCCACATAAAATACAGGTATCTTCATAACTCAGACAAGGAGCCAAAAACATTCACTAGGAGAAAAAGAGAGCCAATTCAACAAATGGTGGGCATGGAAAAACTGGAAACCCATATGTAGCCAAATTAAATTTAAACCTCAATCTCTCCACCCTGCACAAAAATCTACTCAAAGTGAATCAAAGACTTAGGTCCTAGAAAGCGGAGACCTGCCCCAACTATAAGTGAAGAAATAGGCCCCAAATCTGCACCATGTCAGCGCTATGTATCTTACTTCCTTAAAACAAGACTCCTAAAACACAAGAAGTAAAAATACAAAAATCAATAAATTTGGGATGGATTTCATAATTAAAAAGCTTCTTCTCTCAGCAACAAGGAAACAAATACTAATGTTGAGGAGAGAGCCTACAGATTGGGAGAAAATCTTTATTGATATCACATGCACCTCCAATAAAGCATTAATCTCTAGGATATAATAAAGAACATCAAAAAACTTAACACCAAAAAACACATAACCCAATCCACTAAATGTGGCCAAATGAACTGAACAGACACGTTCACATAAGAATAAATACAATTGATCAACAAATATATGAAAAAATTTTCAACATCTCAAACCAATTAGAAGAAAATGCAATCAAAAACTACCTCTAAGATTTCATCTCACTCCTGTCATGAATGGCAATCATTAATGAATACAGCAACAATAAATGTTGGCGAGGATGTGGGGAAAAAGGCAACCCTCACACATTGCTGATGTGGATCTGCAGATTGGTGCAAACCACCATGGAAAGCATTATGGAGATATTCCTCCAGAGAACAGGGCATGGAGCCACCATTTTGACCCAGCTCACCCACTCCTTGGTTAAAATACCCAAAGGACTTAAAATCAGCATACTATAGTGTATACAGCCAACTTCAATGTTTAAAGCAGCATAATTCACAATAGCTAGAACTGTTGAACCAACCTAGGTTGTCCCCTCAATAGATGAATGGATAAAGAAAATGTGGTATATATATCAATGGAATATTGCTCTGCTTTAAAGAAGGGTGAAATTTGGACATTTTCCAGTAATGGTTGGAGTTGGAGAATATCATGCTAAGCATGAAATAAGCCAATCCCACAAAACCAAAGGCCAATGTTATTTCTCTAATATGCAGATGCTAATTCACAATAAGGGGTGGGCGGCAGGGCAACTAGGAAAAATAGCATTACCTTAGATTAAGGTTAAAGGGAAATGAAGGTAGGGAGGGAGGGGACGTGAGGGATGGGAAAAGATAGTGGAATGAAATAGTGAAATGAATGTATATGTGAACTACATGACCAATATGATTCTGCAACGTGTACACTTTTGAAAAATGAAAAATTATATCCAATCTATATATGATACTATCACAGGGCAGAAATGGCATTCTACTGTCATAGTATAAGTAATTAAAAATGGATAAAAAAATTTTAAATTATTTGTTGGCATCCATTTTCCTTTCAGAGCTATGGTACATGTTTATATCCAGGACCTCCTGCCATTGAAGGGTCTGGGGTTGAGAAATCATCTGAAATCTTAATTGGTTTCTCCCTCTATATGTTAATTTTGATTTTTTTTTCTCTTGCCAGGCTTTTAAAATTCTATCCTTAGTTCTGTAAGTTTTAGAATCCACTGTTCATCATAATGTAGCCTTTGTTGTGGGTCCTGCCTGTAATTCCATTACAATTGGGGTCCCAGTAAGCCTCTTATAGTTTATTTTCCATTTCACTCTCTTTAGAACTTGATAAATTTTCCTGATATTATGTCTTTGAAAAGATTGTGCAATTTTCCTTTGGTTTATATTGCCATGCCTTCATCTATTCTGAAAAGTCTTAAATTTGGGTCTTTTTCATGTTATCCCATATTTCTTGGATGTTCGTGTTCATGGTTTTCTACCATCTTCTCAGTGTGGGTTACTTTATTTTTCAACTGTATATATTTTCAAACGTATAGTTTTTGTAGCAGCCTGGGGTTGTAGCTCAGGGGTAGAGTTTTCTTTTTTTAAAACAAATATTTATTTATTTACTTTAGGTTTGTACACAATGCAAAGCATTTATGTTTTTACGTCGTACTGAGGATCAAACCCGGGCCACGCACATGCAAGGCGAGCGCTCTGCCGCTGAGTGCCAACAAACCCAGCCCCAGTGGTAGAGTTTCTTGCCTAGCATATGTGAGGCACTGGGTTTGATCCTCAAGCACTGCATATAAATTAATAAAAATAAAGGTCCATCAACAACTATAAAAGATTTTTTTTAAAAGAGTATATATTTTGTCTTCACTGCCTGGGGTTCTGTCTTCTAAGTAGGTCTAGTCTGTTGGTGATACTTCCATTGAATATTTTAATTTTGTTTATAGTTTCCTTCATCTTGAGGATTTCTGCTTGATTCCCTTTTTATTATATCTGCCTCTTTATTGAAGTGGTCTTTCGCTTCCTGTAATTTCTCTCTGATACCATCCTTTATTTATTTATTTATTTATTTATTTTGGGTACTGGGGATTGAACTTCAGGGGTACTTAAACACACTGGAGCCACATCCCCACCCCTATTTCGTATATTTATTTAGAGACAGAGTCTCATCGAGTTGCTAAGCAACTCCCCGTTGCTGAGGCTAGCTTTGAACTTGCAATACTCCTGTCTCACGCCTCCTGAGTTGCTGGGATTACAGGCGTGCACCACCCTGCCCTGCCATACCATCCTTTATTTAGGAAGATCAGTTTCTAACTATGTGAATTCTAAACTCCTTCTCTGGCATCTCTTCTACTGTGTTGTCCATGGATTCCATTGTTGAACATCTTGGTTTGTTGAGTGGCTTTGTTTTTTCATGTTGTTTCATATGTCATCCCATCTAGAGGTATGGATCCGAGACAGAGACAGTTTCTTTTCTACCTTGTCGTCTTGTAGTGTCCCTGAAGGCTACCTCACCTTTAAGGGGGAGGACCAATATTAACAGCACCCAATGCAGACAATATACACCTTTAAGCCAAATATCTCCTATTAAGGCATCTACAGTTTTGTCACAATAAACAGGAATGATGTGTTTCAATTATTGTTCTACAATAATAAACAGCAAGTTTGCTAAAACTGTTTACCACTTCTAATGATGGACAATGATGAAACAGAAATTAGTGTAATTTGTGGATGTTTATGAGGTGAGAGATATGAATATAGAGGCAAAAAATTTATAGTAAGAGCAATGGAGGAGACTGGGGATGTGGCTCAGTGGTAGAGTGCATTCCTAGCATGAGGGAGTGCACTGGGGTACGATCCATCAAAACCACATATAAATAAATAAAAGTCCATCAACAATGAATAAAGAAATTTTTTAAAAAGAGCAAGGTATGAATTAATTAGAGATTTTGGCTGATAGTAATGATAGAAGTGAGGAAAGTATAACCCAGTGTATACAGAGAAGTGAGAGAAAAAATACATACAGATTTTTTCTTTAAAGTAAGACTATCAGGACACTGTAACGTACAGATAACTGTAATATACTATTCAGATATCATCCCCTTCCACAATCAATAGAGAATGCGTAAAAAATATTTGGGTTCAACGATTGGAGAGGATGGTGAAAGAGAGGGGCAAAAGAAAAAAAAATCAAAGTTTCAAATGGAAAATTGACCATATTGCTTCTGCCATTTGGATTTTAAATTTCTTTCTTCAGCTTCGCCTCTCCGCTGATAGTTGGAGGTTGTCTGAAGTTTGATGGTAGCTCCAGTCCTGGTGTAGCGCCTGGACCAGTTAGGTGGATGAGCTGAATAGCAGGGAAGGAGTGCCCCCACACCCTCGCTCCCCGTCTTCTTCCATCCACTGGAGTAGACCGGGCCCTTCCATCCCCACGGGCACTATAGGACCTACACCGAGCTGGGAGAGCCTGGGTCTTTTTCTCCAACCTGAGCCTCCGCGCCGCGGGGAACTGCCCGTCGCGTGGCGTTCCACAGTAGTCTTCTAGACCCCATCTGGTCCCACACAAGCCCCGCTGCACTCTGAGGGACCTGGGCTTTATTCGCTGGAGCCATGTTCTCTGCCTTGCTGCAGTCAAGATCACAACGCCGATTCCACTCGCAGAGAGACCACCAGGGAAGAGCCCTCACACAAGAAGCCACCACTCAAGGACGCAGCCAGATGGGCCGCCACAAGCACACCCAACAGGAAGACCCCAGGTTGCCAGCCCAGGACCTGCAGATACCACCCACACAACGAATCTCCAGGCCTTGGCCAGTGTAAGAGATGGGTGTAGGCGGCAAGCCTGAAGGCCCTGGCCTGTTTCCCAAGACAGCCAGTGGCCACACGTAACCAAACCCTGCAGGTCGCCTGTGACAGATGGAACTTCCAGGCAGCAGGGCAGGGGTTGATTCCATCTGGTGGACTGCAGGTTAATGATGAACCCAGCCTGAATTCCATCAAAAGATTATGGGAGACAGCTCATCACAAAGTTTAACAAAAGTTCATTTCTGTTTTACTGGCAAAAATGCTAAGATTCCTCGTTTGGCCTAACTAATATTTTTGATGTTTTAAAAAAATTTTTCTTGGATTCCCGGCCCGGTTCCATGAACTCACCCAAGCCAGGCTTCACCTTACCAGAAATACAAACCCTCTTTTGAAGGTCCCACATCTGCTCCTCTACCTCGTTAACATTGACACATTGGCAAACTGAGTTTGCTCCCTACCTTGAGATGCTAAACAATGTAGATCAAAAACCGGATCTCTGCCCTTGCATTACGCTCAAGCCAGAACCACCGTTAGCAGCTACTTATCTTCTGCTACATAAACTTTTTTTCCCAGAGAGCTGCTGCTGTTTTCTATCCCAGTTTGGGGAGACAGTCGCTGATAAGCAGATCTGCTGTACACCAAATTAAAGTGCTTGTCTTTAAATTTCATTTAAATTGGAGTCAGTAGTCATTGTGTGCGGGGGTTCAACAGTTAACGAGCTAGGTAGATCTGCGAGTGGACTTTGGGCAGCAGGCAGAAGGCGGGCAGCCCGGGCAAGGAGGCGGTCAATATGGTGGAGCAAGAGGCAGCAGTTCAGTGAATCGATCTTCGTGCTGGAAGACCGCAGGGCTAAGGAGACTGACTAGTGGGGGTAAAGGCCAGCATGGGATCGGAGGGCAGGAGGCTGCCCTTGGCAGAGAAACAGAACCTCTCCTCCCGGCCGAAACCCCATCACCGGAGCGACAATGAACGTCAAGCCTCCCCAGAGTCGCCATCTTTGGATTTCCCGAAGGTTTTGAGTCTTTTACAAGAAGAGGAAAGAGATACCCACAGTGTGCCAACTTGCTCTCACCTAAGGCTTCGTGAGGACACTGCAGAAGATGGCCAACATCCAAGAAGAGGAGTCCCATGCCCATGAACAGACCTCCAGCTGGCACCCTGGCCTTGTGAGCTTCCGGTGCGAGGTGGGGGGGGAGAGGGGAACACTTGCAGACTGCGTTGCTATGCCCGCCCGAGGATGTGGTGAACTGTCACAGCAGCCGGAGGGGGCTAGTCGGACCGGCTTGTTAGCGCGACATAAATGCACGGCTGGGCCAATCTCCCCCATGGCCTGCTGCACAACTCGTGGTCTCCCACAGCCTGGGCCAGCTCAGGAACACGGGGCTGGGACGAGCCGTGGCCCGTCTTGGTCTGGTGTGTTCTCGCCAGTCAGGGCTCTCAGAACCGCGCACAGCGCCGGACGGGTCGGGCTGGTGGTTCCACAAGGAAGGCTTTTTTTTTTTTAACATCACGTGACACACGGTCAAACAAAAACCAGACCATTTCTCAGCCCCTGTCTCAGTGGTGTGACGCAGGCTGTGACTCAGACACTCTAATGGAAGGCGGAGCTCGGCCTGCATTTCCCCAGTCCCCTCTTTTGCATGTCTCCATGAATACTGTTCCCTGGAGCTCGTCCTGGACACCACCAACCCGCACGCCAGTCTGGTCCCACTTCAGGCCTCTTCGTCTATCTTCTCTCTGTAGAGAACTGACCACCATCCTAACCACCTGGAGAGGGCCACCTCCAGGGACCAGGACCCTAATCCCAGGAAAGCCTGATCTTGTCTTGACACAGTGAGGAGCAAGGGAGGCAGCTCACCTGTGTGTCCTAGCTGGCCCGCTGATAAACCAGCCCTAATTCCCAACTTAAGAACAGTGGAGCCATCCTGACAAAAAAGATATGAAAACGCCCACTTCAGTTTTTCTATGAAATGCTAGGATTCTTAATTTGGCTTGAGCTTATTGTCTGGCATTCATTCCCAGTGCCCTTGAGCTTCGCTCAGGCCTGGCTGGCCGTTGACCAGATAAAACAACTCTCTCTCGTCTCAAACTAACGGTGCCGTCATAAACTTTTGATGTGGGGTTTAACTCTTACTCCCGCCCTTATTTCTTGGAATGTCAAATGCCATGGTAGATATTAGTTTGCTACTTAGCTTTGAACTAACACCTGTCTAGACCTATGTTAGCTGTTAAGTTCACAAAGATTTTCTGTTAACTCTTTGAACTATAAAAACCTTGTCTTCCCGGTAGAGGCGGCGCTGACGCCCAATCCCAGTGCGATTGGGAGGGGTCAGCCCTGGCCAGCCTCTCTTTATATGATAGTACCAAATAAAGCTTGCTTTAAAATCTAAAATTGGAGTTGGTGGTCTTTTTCTTTGCGTCTTGGATCAACATTTTTGGAGGCCGCAGCGAGATTCAAGACCACTACCAAATTCTTGAAGCCGGACCTTCGCTCTGTGACTCCGGGGCGGAGTGCTACCCTACAGTGTGGTGTCGCACCTTTAGAACGTTCCAAACAGGGCCCCATGGTGTGCCTTCAGTCCTTTTGGACTACTGGATTGAACTGCCGCAACAAAAAATATAGCAAGTCATCCAGTGGTAAGATGAAAAAAAAACAAAAAAAAAAAAACCTCCAGCAGTGTAAGTGGCGTCCCTAGTAACTTCTGGTATCTGGTTTTGGAGATCTCTTCTGGGACAGCGAGGGTGCCTGGCGATGCACGTAACACTCCTGTCCCAGGGCAGTAGCGAAAGGTCGTATCTGCTTTCTGGTTCAGGTTTTGGAATCCTCCTAACAGGGTGACATAGAGCGGGGCCTGACGAGGCACATATAACGCATCATCCTGTCCGGAGCATCTAGCAAGACGTTGCACTGCTCCATGTTGTGGTTTGTGGGCGCCTGGTTCATGTTCTATTGTGAAATGTCCTGTGTTTCTGCTTTTTTTGTTTTGTTTTGTTTTGTTGTTTTTGTTTCTGCTTTCTCCTCATTTGAGTCTCTCTCTGTAGTAAATGTAAAAAAATTGAACAAATGGGTAATAAGAACGAAGAAAGCCCTTTTGTATACTCCTTTTGAACGTCGTGTTTTAAGGAATTTTGACAAACATTATCCCCCATTTTGTTTAATGCAGGAATGATGATTATCCTCCTCACCGAAGAAACGCCTTCCGAACATTCATGTGTGAGTTAGAAATTTGGGCCGCACCTTACCGTAGTCGGCTGGCCCCCTGGAGGGCACCATTGAATCCCCAGTTGGCATGGGTGCTATATCTAACATCACTCTTGGTAAATCCTGTCCACCCAGATCAAATAGGATATATATTCTACCCTGTGGCGGAAGCAACAACAAGTCTTCCCCCACCTGGATGAAGGTTTGGTATGGGTCCGGAACGTACAGGGAGGTGCAAGCCTAGTTTATGGCTGGGGAGAACTCCCCAGTGGTCGCCTCAAAAACAAACCAAAAATCCACTAATAGCCCTGTCCTAATCAGGACTCGCCGGAGGATTCCCTCCTTCCTTCCCCCAGATGCTTCGGGCTCCTCTTTTATCCTCCTGGGCCGCGGGTGCAGTCGCATGATGCTACCACTAACTACTCCACCATCTCCCTCTCCCTCTCCTCAACCGCTTCCTCAATTGCCCCACACCATGCCACTTTCCTCCAACTCTAGTACTCCCCAAAGGAGCCAGCCCGCTGTTTTTCTTTTCTCCTCCCTAATACTCGCGTCAGTGGCCACCCTTAAGGAAAGACCTGAACCTCAATGCTTCCCCTGGCCAGACCTGACCGGCTTGCCATTTCTAATTAATATCCCCTGAAAGTGTAAATCCGACTCCGGTCCCCTGTTCCTTTTCCTCTCCGCCATATTCCAGAAGGTCGATACGTGTAAATGTATTCCATTTTCCACAACAGACTTTTATAACTGGAACAACCAGAATCCCACCTTTTATTAGCACGGATCCGTAGATTCCTATGATTTCATCTGTGTAGATTCCCGTTTCTTCTTTAGATCCACCATCCCCACCTGGGATTAACAGTCCAACTAGATATCTCCATAACACACTTCACCACGGAGGAAAGGGAGTCGAATCCTGGCAGAAGCGGCTAAGCAGCGCTGGCCTGGGATAAGTGCTCTTACAAAGCGACTAAAAAACCTAAGTGTATTGGAACGAGCTTTAACTAGGAGAAAGACCAAGCTGGTGACTATTGGGACAACTGAAGGTAGGAGAGCACTCGTGAGTACCAACCATTCTTCTGTTAGAGGGACTTAAGATGGCAGCTCGAAAACCCGACAAATCCTTTACTAAGGATGGCAGATGTGCAACAAGGGCACAGAAATGAGTCCGCCTTCATCGTTTCTCGAAGCCCGCCGTCCTTGATGCGTACCGTCTATATACCCTCCTATATACCCAGAGGACCCAACAAGCCCTCAAGGCGATTATATCGTGGCTTTTTGTGACTCAGTCAGGCCCCAGACATCCGGTAAAAAGATTCAAAAGATAGATGGTTTTGCAGGAAAAACCAGGTCATGAATTATTGGAAATAGCCCAAAACAGGTGTTTTGAAAATCTGAGATAGCCGAGATGATCGACTGAAAAGGAAAGTAAACAGTGCCACAGTAGGCCGCAATAGCAGGCTTCTGGAAACCGCGAATCCTAGACAAAGGCAGACCACAATACTACATAGAACAAAAAGTCGGTCCTTCTCTGCTAACATAAACCCATTGTGCTTATTGCCAAGAAATATGGGACAATTGGAAAAAAGAAAGCCCCCATCGTAATCCGAAAAGCTTGCCCCGAACACCAGGCCAGAGCACCTCAGCCAAAAACCATTTTTAACCTTTAGAAGAATCAGATGGTGGCCAATGGCTCATTCAACACGAGGCCTCCCGAGAGACCCATGGTAACTTTCATCACTTGGGTGGCCAACCTGTAACTTTCCTAGTGGATACAGGAATCTTCACAATTCAGAGTTACAGAATCCCATTAAGGACCATGACCCCCTGCAACCAAACTGAAAACCATGGAAGTGCAGAGGGGGCGAACAGGATAAATTAAAAAAGTATATAATGGACTACCTACAGACCCAGGACCTGGTAACATAGGACAAGGAACTGTAAGCTCACCCTCCATCATTGTAATCCCCCGAATGCCCTTCCCCGGTGCTAGGGACGGGAAAACCTTTTTAAGCAAGACGTCAGGCAAGTTCTATCTCATTTTCTGGAGATATGCCCTACATTAGAATTGGTAACTTCCTGCAAAGGCCCCTAACTATAACCAAACCTGCCCATTAAAGTGAAGGAAATATCTGCTTTTTTCAAAATCCTATCCAAACTTCAGAAGCGAAAAGAGGGAGAAATTAATAAATCCAAGAAAATTCCTACAGTTTTGGGATCAGAGGGATAACCCTCCATTGGCTAGCTGAGCAAAGAGCCACCAATTGTAATACAGACTAACATCTGGGGCTATTGCCCATCCGGGTTAAAACAATACCCCCATCAGTTTCGAAGCCAAAGAAGGAATTTAAAAACCCACATCAGTGCTTCTCCTAGAATTGGGGGATACTAAATAGACTATGGTCACTCAAGCCTTGGAACAACACCCCTTGTATTCCTGTCCAAAAGCCTGGGACTCAATGATTACAATGACCAGTACAGGCATTTAAGGGAAGTGAACAAACGTGTAGAAACTATACACCCAACTGTCCCTAAACCCCTACACATTGCTCAGTTTGTTGCCACCCCAGACCCAAAACAGTTTAATACTGTAATTGGTATTTGAAAGACGCGTCTATCTCCATCCCTTTGTCCAATACTGAGTCAAACCTATCTTTGCTTTCGAATGGACGGGAATTGGAATGATGGGATAGCGGGACAACTGAACCTGTGACTCGACTACCTCAGGGATTTTAAAAATCCCCCACTATCTTTGGATTGAAACTCTCAATCAAGAATCCTGAGACAGTTTCGCAGTAAAGTACCCTGAGTAGACCATGCTCCAATATGTGGATGATCTTCTGTTTATCAGCAAATAGCAAAGAGAACTGATTAAAGGTCCACGTCGGGGTATGCTTAGGAACCCTGGCTCAATTTGGGGACTCGAGTTCTCCAAGAAAAAGGCGAAAATCTGTTCCTCTCTATGTGGTTACTTTAATTTTGGGATATGATCAGATGGAAGGGAAAAGACTGGTTATATCCAATCCCCGCATAAGGAAGCCATAATGAAGATCCCACCCCCAAGCCACTAAAAAGTCAGGTTAGGGAATTTCTATAGGGGGCAGATTGGATACTGCCTCGCCTTTGGATACCTAGTATTTGCTGAAATTGCCAAAGCCTGTTATATACTGCAAACTGCAGTAGGCAAGTACACCTTTAAATTTGGACTGAGGAAAATGATTTGGCCTTCCAAAAAGTATTAAAGGATGCACTGGTTCAAGGCCCCTGTGCCTAAACCCTCCCTGATATATCTAAGTCCTTTCAATCTTTAATGTTTCATGAGAAAAAGGTTATTGCGAAAGGGAGTACTTTACCCAAGAAATTTAGGGCCAATGGAAAAGACCAATTGGCCTACATTACAAAAAGGCTGTGATCCTGTAGCATGCAAGGATGGCCCCCTTGTTTACAGCCTTAGCGGCTTACTTCATATACTGGTAAAGGAAGCAGACAAACATTTCTCTGTGGCAGACTCGCACTGATGTACTGCCCCACACACAGATGGAGACCCCTTATTGAGGGGATGCCACCGATTCGATGGATGTCAGATGGCCCCGTCCTCACTAACTCATTTAACCTAAGCTCTCCTTCGATGACAAGGAAAGATTGTCCTTCAGTAAATCCCTGGCAATCAATCCTGCAACTCCAGCTGCCTGATGAAAAACCGCAGAGGAGCCAATTACATTACCTGCTGCATAGATATGCTGGATGTCAATCCAAGGGTACCCGACCATAACCTGACTGTACATTCCTCTCACCAACAGAGACGCTGACCTTTACACCGATGGTGAGCAAGTTATGATCCGGGATGGAAATAAGGGTATTCGGGAGCAGCAGTTGTTACGAGGCCAAAAAGAAATTATCCTGGGCACATACCAGCAGGCTGTTGCCCAGAGGCTCATCAGCCCAACAAGGCAGAACTCAATGCAGTAACACAGGCAATGAGATGGTCAGAAGAAAAACTGGTAAAACTTTTTACACTTACAGGCCCTTATTCTTTTGCTACAGTAACATGTGCATGGACAGATATACAAACAAAGTGGATTTTTAACTTCAGGAAGGAAAGACAATCAAAAATGAAAACAAGAAAACCATCAATTAACTTCGGAGGCTATCTGGTTACCCAATGATTAAACTTGGCTAATATCTCACTGGCCTGGACCACCCGTAAAAAGACCCAAAAAATTAAAGCCCCCAGACCCAAGGTAATAACTTGGCCTACACCAAGACATCCAGGGAAATAGGCCCTTGGGGAGTCAAAAATGTCAAACTATTCTTGAACTCTCAAATTGCCCCCTAACTCCCTTTTTAAAATTGAGTGAAGGAAACTCCCTTCATACACTAACTGAAATGAAGATATAAAACCTTATACTCCCTCTATTGGGAGCCCAACATAAACTGTCACGGCTGGTGGACTCTCCCAGATGGTGTTAAAATTTGCAATGCCTAAGCTTTTAGGAAGAAAGTGGGTTAACTGATCTTCATCAGTGCAACTGCATTAAACCCCCAATTAAGACTTCAAACTAAATTCACCCCACGATTTGGTTCCCGGACACCGAGGATACTCCCAGAACATTTCAAATCGCTGCATGACATTGGCACAAGTAAATGCAAAAAAGAACCATCTTCCACAGGGAAACAGAAGTCAAGGTACTGGTACCTGGTGTGTAATTTTGGAATTGGACCTTTACTGAAATTAAACCAGGACTATATGGATATAAATAACATTTTTAGTCTTTGTTGGAAACTGTCTCAGGCTGGGTAGAAGCCTTTCCTAACTCGAACAGAAACAGCACAATTTAGTAGATAAAAAACTAATAACTGAGATTGTATCCTAGATTTGGCCTTCTCTCTAACTTTGGGGGTCCCTGACAATGGCCGTCCTTCACTGCCAAAATATCTCAATTAATTTCAAGAGCCCTGAATATAATTGGAAATTTACATTGTAATGTACCATCCTCAAAAGTTCAGGGAAGGTAGAAAGGATGAATAGAACATTAAAGTAAACTTTGACTAAATTAATACCTTGAGACTGTTGGTCAAGCTGGGTTGATCTCCTGCCTTTGTGCTCTCTTAAGGGACCCGTTGCACTCCTTACCGGGAAAAATTTACCCCTCTAAGAAATAATTTATGGCGGGCCACCGCCTTAGGATTCCATAGGTAAAAAAACAACCAAGATCTTGGTTGGATACATTCCAAATCTTCAGAAACACACAAATGGCTTACAACTAATCATAGATAAGAATCTTTTCCACCAGGTCCAGGCTGCTCAGCCCGTTATGACACATGACAGCCCGAACATCTCATTCCAACCATGGTGTTGCAGTTCTGATCACGGACGTAATGAGAACTACCAGCCTTGAGCCCCGGAGGAAAGGGTCCTTACATCCGTGATTCTTCTCCGCCACTCCTACTGCCCGTCAAATGATTTTTTGTTTTTATTTTATTTATTTTTTTTTTTTTTTGCTGGTATTCCTTGCCTGGATTCCATCACGTCACAGCTAAAGAAGGCACCTACAGAAACCAACTGAGTGGATGTAACCCACAGGAAGGAGGAATCGCAGCAGCCAGAGGTTGTAAATGTGACTGTAGCGTTAGTGCCTTGTTAAAGTTAAAATGTTACTAGAGGTTTAATACTATTATAGTTCACTATATTCTTATGTGCTTTTCCACTGTTTTATTATAAGTCAGTATGCCCTAATAATTTTTGCCTGTTTGGAGTATTACTTGTATCCCTTTGGGTTTAAGCTATCGCTTGCCGCAACATAAAACCTTTGTACCCCACTCATAGCC
This sequence comes from Tamias sibiricus, assembly GCA_025594165.1. Taxonomy (NCBI): domain Eukaryota; kingdom Metazoa; phylum Chordata; class Mammalia; order Rodentia; family Sciuridae; genus Tamias; species Tamias sibiricus. The sequence continues at coordinate 19,898 of JAKELJ010000533.1, forward strand.
CAAGAAGTACCCTGCTATTGCAGGAATCACCACTAATACTCAAATTGTACTTACTCTTGTTCAATATCCAGTAATTGGCCCTATCAAATGGTATCTAAAGATTACCAAGAAAATTTTTAGTCAGATATTCAGGGAGGTACCATAGGGGATATCTTACAGGACCCAAATCTCGAGGGGATTATTATAAATTGTTGAATCTATTAAATACTCTGCTCAACACCTCAATATTACATGACATTAATTCCTGAACTAAAGCTATAAAAAGTGGCCCCAAATTAGGATTACTGTTTTATTCCAAAAGCTACTTTAAAAGGTGGATGTTTCTGTGAGTCCCTAAATTCTGTAACTACTACTTTCAAAAATTTTTGGTTACATTGTGGCTAGTTGACACTATGGACAACAGTTTCCATCTGTGTACAAGAAGGATACTTCCATCCATCCATTGGCTATCTAACAATCTTATGGGTCTATCTGTAAAATATACTGAATATGTTTAAGAGACACTGTGGTATAAGAATCAACTCAGAAAAAAAAAAAAAAAAAAAAATCAAGACTGGCCAGTATATAAACCATGCAGAGCCTATGCTTTGCCAGCTTCAACTGGTTCTTCAAAAGCATTGTTTATGCATCAGATTGCATCCTTCCCCGATCCCCGCCCCCAATTGTTTCTATTGAGCAAAATATCTCCCTACCCAATGGCCCAAACGACTATCCAACAGGATGGGTTTTCTATCTCTGTAATCATAGCAAACTTACCACAGGCTTCTTGCACTACAAACTCGCTTTTCTGGGATCTGTTTCTATTGAGTACGGGATCTTTTCCTATACTGTGCCATCTATGGACAGCTCGCCCACACAGAATGGTCCCGAAGGTCCCAGCCCTCCAACTGCGGGATGACGAATTTTAATCCTCCTAGACCCACTAGACAACTGGCAAATGCAGCAAGCCTTTCTTTTGGCCACTTGACCGGGTCTAGATGTAGTAATAGCAAATAGAACCACATAATTAGTTAGCCTGTAGTTATTTAGCAAAAACTAGCTAACCTTACTGCCACAAGTTTTGGCAGAAATTAATCAATAGATGAAAGAACTTCCGAACCTCAATGTTACAAAATAGAGCGGTTATTGATTTTCTTTTAATTGAAACATCACTATGGGTTTGCCAACAATTTCCCGAGCATTGCGTTATTAATGTTACAGTATTAGTCTAGAACGTGATCTCAACAACAGTAAGAATTAGATAAGACAGAAGCTATTAACAAAATTAAAACGAGTAATTCTTGGTTAGGCTTGGGATATTGGTGTTCCATGGTTTAACTTCTCTCTTATGATCCCTAATAATTTGTATCCGTTCTTCATATCTAGTTAAATTGTCCCATGTTTTATTAACTATATGCTACCGGATTATTGGCTTCAATATAATTCTATTCAATGTACCATCGATAAAATTAGCCTATATGATTACTCCCGTTCAAAGATTTGAAATGTAAAAAAAAAAAAAGGGGGGAATGATAAACCAGGCCTAATTCCAATCTTAATAACTGGGGATCCATCCCTGTCAAAAATTTTATGAAAAGCCCACTTCAGTTTTCGTATGAAATTGACTAGGATTTCTTATTGGGGCTTTATCTAAGTTGTCTGGCATTCAATCCCAGCGCCTTGAGCTCGCCAGGCCTGGCTGTCCCTTGAACCATTATACACAACTCTCTCTCTCTCAAACTAACGGTGCCTCAATAAACACTTATTGATGTGGGGTATTAACAATTACTCTACCCCCCTTTTTTCTCCTGTAATTGCAATGCCATGTAGATATTAGTTTTGCTTACTTGCTCTTGAATTATCAACTGTCTGAACCTTGATAGCTGTAAGTTTTTCCGCAAGATTTTCTGTAACGCTTTTTACTATAAAAACCTGTCATTCCCCGGTATGAGCGGTCGCTGATCCCGCAAGCCCATGAGTTTGGGAGGGGCAGCCCTGGCCCATCTCTCTTTATAATTAAACAATATACGCTTGCTTTAATCATAAAATTGGAGTTGGGTGGTCTTTTTCTTTGCGTCTTGGTATCAACACCGCCCTGGGCCGACTTGCAGACATACTTACATGTCCCACAGCGCTCAACTCCTCTGAGTTGTGAAGGAGAAAGGTTATGTGCATAGACCTGATCCTTAATGACTGCAGACCCAGAGACGGCTCTTAAAAATTGCCTCATTAGTGCTTGGGTTTGTAGCTGCAGAGTTGGAAGAGTGCTTGCCTAGGACGTGTGAAGCCCTGGGTTTGATACCTCAGTGACCTCAATATAACAACAACTAAACAGGGGCTGGGATTGTTGGCTCAGATGGTAGAGCGCGCATCGCCTATCACGTGCGCCGCGGACCCAGGTTTGAGATCTTCAGCACCAACGTAAAAATAAACTCATTGTGATAACAACTAAATCAAATAATACAAATATTTAAAAAACAACTAAACAACAACAAATAAATAAAATAAATCTAAATTTTAAAAAAACAAGAAAGAAATCCTCACTGTAACGCTCACTCATCTGCCTAAGTAACTGACTTCTCACGGCCTGGGTTGGAGGGGTCTCATAAGCCCCGGTAGAGCTTAAGGAAGCACAGAGGCCCAGCCCAGTGAGAGGTACGGAAAGGGCTTGGCCAGGTCGACAAGGCCGCGTGTTTGCCACCATTCCAGATCCAGCGGCTTCGTGCCATTATGTGCTGGCGACTGGGCAATGCAGATCTATCCAAGTTCCAAAAAACCGTAAGGAAAGCAAGTGTCTTCACAAAGTGTCACTTTAGGCACCAGTGGTCCCCAGCCGTCAAGGGAGGGTCTCACTATAGTCCCACAGGTGCCTGAATGCCAAGCCGCGCCTTCGCCCGTCTCTCTGGTTCTCTGCTCCTTCCTCCTTCGGGTGCATTGGACTATCGCCTGTGCCAAGGGTGGTGAGCGAGAAGTGCTTGCTAGGTACAGCCAGTGAGAGGGGAAGGGGCCACGAATGCCAGTGTGGTGAGGGCTGAGAGCCAAGGGGGTGGTCTCTAACGGCAGGACAGGACCCGAGGCATGATGCATAGGTGTGGCGCTCCGGGAGCCGTGGATTACACACTAGGGCTGTCACTCAAACAACACTTGCAGTCAGCCCGTGGCCTCTGACCATCCCTGTGTCCCTTGGTTCTGTGGCAGAGGGAATTGGGACCCACCTCCCGGGGTTTTGGTTAAGATTCAGGTGTTGATGCCTAAAGTTTGCGTCGCATATAGCAAGTGCCTGGGAATGTTAGCTGTTACTGATTGCAATTAATTCCCTTTCCCACAACTGAGACTTGAACCCGGGGGTGATCGACCACTGAGCTACGTCGCCCAACCAATTTAATTAAAAAAAAAAAATGTTTTTACTTGTATCTTTTAGGTAATCGCATGACCGTAGTGTATTTTAAAATATCTACATACATGAGAATAACTTCCCATATCTTGTGGTGTACCTGATGTGGAGACTTACAATGGTCACCGTATTCATTAAACATAACAAAGTAATGGTCTGATTCATTCTACTGTCTTTCCATTCCCATCCTCTCGCCCCTTCCCTTCAATCCCTTTGTCTAATCCATTTAACTTCCATCCCCCTTTGGTATTTTGGGATTGGCTTACTTCACATAGCCTGATATGTCTCCATTTTTATCCAATTTTACTGGAAAAAATGCCATAATTTCATTCTTTACTTAATGGCTGAGTAATATTCCATTGTGTGTATATACCATATTTTCTTTTTCCAATCAATCTGTTGAA
>JAKELJ010000534.1:0-23657 GCA_025594165.1 Tamias sibiricus
GAATCTGTCATTGTTTTACTTTGAGATCCATTACTCATGTAGTTTAGAGTACATACTAATTTGGGTAAGAAATCATGTGGTTACTGTTTTCTTCAATGGGAGACAGAGCAGAGCAAGAGTAGGCACTCAAGACATGGCTATGTTTGAGTGAATTTTAGCCTGTAATAATTGGGGGTGTAAAATGGGCCCACAAAACAATTAACACTTTCTGTGATCCCTCTCTTTCCCCCCTGGAGATCATTGGCTGAGAATTAAGGGTTTATACTTCCTTCCCTCAAAACCATATCAAATTTTTTATACATTAACAATTATAAAAACAAACAAATGGAAATGCAGAACTAGGCATTTATCTTTTGAAATTCAAAACCTCAAAAAACAAATCCTAATTCCGCAGTTCATCCTTTCCCATCAGCACAATGAGGCTGTGCACAGTGATTGTTTTTCTGTTCTTTGGTCGCTGGGAGTCCAGCAGTGAAGGCGGGTAATCATTCTTCAAGGAGGCAGTCCAAGGTAAAAACCATGGAGGATGGGAGACAAGATGTGGGGGGTGCTCCTGAGGAAGCCAACAAATGGGTCAAGCAGGATAGCGGTTTTATCTTGTATCTATGTTTCTGCCTTCCACACTGGTCTCGACCGCATCATTCTCACCAAGGGTGTCAAAAGTAATTTTGGGCTCAGCCTGTGTTTTTATTAAAAATTTTTTTTTTTTTTTTTTTTTCTACGGTGTTTTGTGCAGAGGGATCTAGACTTCCATTGTGGAGCTGCCTCTCACTGTGGGAATTCACAGATGGCAAAATTTTCATAGTCCTAGAGTGTAGTTGTGAATTCACATGCCCCCAGAGGCTAGAGTGGTGATGAGCTTGAAGAAAAAAATCCAAATGCAGAATGTTTTCTCTGAATAAAAGGAGGCTGCCTTTCACAGTGGGTTGGGTTGGGAACAATAGGAGGATTAGAGAACACTAAAAAGGTCAATGGGAGGGAGGGTAAAGGAGGGGGCAAGGGGTGTGAAGGGGAAAAAAATAGCAAGAAGATGGTTAGAATGAGATGTATATTATTTATCCTAAATGCCATGATTGAAGACATGTGTAGTATGAATATTACTTTGTATGCAATCAGTGATACGTAAAAAAGGTGCTCTATATGTGTATTATGAATTGTAATTGCCATGCTACTTGTTATATATACATGCAACATTCAAATAAATTTTAAATAAATATTTAAAAAAATGCTTTAGCGCCAGGGGAGGGAGTAGATGCCTAGGGAGAGAGGAGGACAGCAGCAACTTGCACTCAGGAGATATACCACTACCCTGTCCCCAGGCAAATGGCTGATGACTGGGATTACAAAACGCTCATGGAGATTAAGTTCTTAAATACTTATAGCTGTGTAATGAAATAAGAGAGAAGCGCTCACTGATTAGCTGAGATAGAGGTATGAAGAAACTGACACCTGTCTTTCCCTGATGGAAAAAGAAGCTTCTTGGGCCAATTGTTAAAATGGAAAAAATATGTTTTTAGATTTTTGCGAATACTATTTGAACTTTCAATGTGTTGTAATTAATTTTGCAAAAACAGAATTTTTTATAGATTCTTTCAAGTGAAATGTTTATGAATTTCAAAACTTTTCTAAATTTTGATACTTCATGTGGTTTTGTTGTTGTTTGTGATGCTAGGGATGGATACCCCGGTCCTCAAGCACACTAAGGCAACTGTGCTCTAACACTTAGCTCTACCTCCACCAAGCCCTCATGTGTTTATTTTAAATGATAATCTCTTAAAATAACAGCCTTAAAAAGAATTTTGTTGGTAACTGATAAGTTTATTTCTAACATGTAATGAAGAAATATTTTCTTCTTTAGGTCAATGTATTTCAGAATTTGTTGTGTGATCCCCCAGCTATTATATATCTGCAGGCTGTTGTGTGTGTGTTGTGTGTGTGTGGTGTGTGTGTGTGTTTAAAGTTTGTTATTGGAACCCAGTCCATTTCACATACATTGCTGATTGTATACTGTTTTCTTTCCTACAAATGGTGGATTAAGTTGGCTCACAACCAACTCCCCAGACACAGTCATTAGCACAGATTGTATACTTTAAAAAATATATTTATTTATTTGCTTGTTTTAGGTGTAACACGATGCTGAGTATGTGGTGCTGAGGATTGAACCTGGCCACGCACACGTGCTAGCAAAGTTTGCTCTACCGCTGAGCCACAACTCCCAGCCCCTGGTTTGTTTTTAAAAGTACATTTTCTCAGGGGTAGAGAGGAGGGAAGGGAAAGGGGGAAGTACTGGGGACTGAATTAGAACTAATTTATACCATGCTTTCATAATTATGTCAAAAATTAATCCTAAATGTTATATATAACTTAAAAAGAATAAATTAAAAAAAAGAGAAATGAGTAAACCAGGGATAGTGCTAATGAGTCATAGCTATATATATAAGCTTCCTTAGGCCTATTCATTTAAATCTATTTCCATAATAAATCTCAGCACTTATACAGCAGTGCTAAGTTGGGTAAACTCATATATACATATAAACATATTTAAAAATTAAAAAAAAAAAAAATGTTTTAGGCCTATAGTCTAGGACATTTGCATTAATATGGAAGTCACTAGTTCCCAGAAAATATATAATATGTAAATATATCATATAAATACAATTTGTAATCAATAAAGTCAATACCAGATTTATTTGTCATTATTTATTAAAAATACATTGAACAGTTACTGTGCAAAGTGCTGGGGGCTACTGAGAAGACCAAGACAAACTATGTTTTTTTAAAAAATATTTATTTATTTACTTTAGTTGTACACAATGCAAACTGCATTTTATTGTTTACGTGGTGCGTGAGGATCGAACCCAGGCTGCGCATGTGCAAGGCGAGCGCTCTGCCGCTGAGCCACAATCCCAGCCCCAAACTATGGTTTTCCCAAGTTTGTTTGTTTGTTTGTTTTCCCCATCCCAACCTGCCTTCCCACCTGCTAACTTCCAACTGCCTTTCCAAGGTTTTTTTTGTGTGTATGGTTCTGGGGGTCAAATACCAGGGCATTGTGCATGCTAAACATGTGCCCTACTGCTGAGATACACACACCTGAACACTGTTATGATTTTTTTTCATCACAATTAGTTTTGCTTTTTCTGGAATTTCAAATAAGTGGAGTTATACAGTTTAAAAAAACAAAAAGTACATTTCTGAGCCCCTTCTTATAGCCAGCCCAGAATCTTTGAAGTTAAATGGACTAGAATCACATTTTAAACTAATCCTCTGGTTAATACAAACAGAAAGATGGTCTAAGGTTTTGCTATTACATCCAGTGACAGAATCTGCCAGATGCTTGAAGAAGATGCTTGCTAAGCAATCTGAACAACATGAATGATTACTAAGTAGATATCTGAGAAAGAAGTCACTCTACCATGTCAGAGATAAACTACTTGACTAATTCTAGACACAAAATAACTAATACATGCAAATAGTGAAAAAGTACATAAAGAATAATTAAAACTATCCATCTCCACTTTTCTTTTGTCCAGGTGAGTTGGTTTAAATAAGTCGGCTTACTTTAGATTGTAAGCCATAGCAGAGGAAAAAAAGCATTTATTGATCTGAACAACTCAGGGGCACAGGTAGACACTTCCTGCAGTTCCTCCTCCCATAGACCTGTTCTGAGCATCTGCTTTTCCCACTATTCTTTTTTTAAAAAACTTTAAAAATAAGATATAACTTACATAGAGTAAACTGTACAATTTGAAAAAACTTTTAACACATATAAACAACCCATTGCTAAACCGTTAGATCAAGAGGTGGAACATGCTAAGCACTCTACGAGAGTCTCTTATATCCTCTTCCAGTTAATTAACTTTCCCCAAAGGTAGCCTCTATTCTTATTTCTATTATTAAAGATTAGTCTTGCCTGCTTTTGATAGTTGAATATAAGGAGTCATATGCAATGTATCTTTTTATGTTTGACTTTCTTTCACTCCAAAACATTCTGACTATAAAAATTCATTCAAGTTGTCTTTTTAATCCACCAGGGAGGTAGGTATGATTCTCCCAATTGAAAGGTGAGTTAAGGTGGAATGTAGTTGAACATTTACATTTATGCTCTTCAGGTAAGTCTCATTTCCCATGTCCTTTGGAGCTCTCTCAAGCAATTCCACCTCCTTGCCTACTAACTGCCTATTTCAACTGCTTTTCTGTGCCATTTTATGCCCATATCAGCCAAATTTATTCAAATCAGAGTCTCCTTCATGCACCCTTTTTCTTCAGACCATGGTAGATGTGCAAACATCCTCTTGTTCCATCCCCCAGGCAGTCCCTGGACCTTACAGATGTATGTATCAATTCTCCTCTTTTTTTTTTTTTTTTTATTTCTTTGTCCCTTATATGACAGTCCCCACTCTTCTTTCTACACAACATACATAGATCCATATAAGACATATTTCCAGGGCAATAGAGCTGCCAATCAATCCAATCCAATTTATTTTTCACTTGAGAAGCACTGTCCTTAGGGTTGCATATATTCATCTCAATGTATAATTTCAAAGGGTTACTTTGTCAAGAGTCAAAATCTGCATATCAGTAGAAATTTTTTTTTCATTTCTCCACTTCTTCAATACATCACCAGGTTCACATTTGTCATTTTCTCTCCTTTCCAGGGGCAGGGGACTTATGGAGAGCCTATTGGACATGAAAGAAGCCATTCACCAAAATTCAGACAGATACTTCCATGCTCGGGGGAAACTATGATGCTGCTCAAAGGGGATCTGGGGGCATCTGGGTTGCCTAAAGTGATGAGGTAAGGTGGAAATGCCACTGAGCGGCAGGCAGAGCTGGCCGCCTCTAACCCCTCTGCCTGTGGCGCCTCCTCCTGCAGCCTAGGCTTCCAGAGCAGGGCTGGTCAGTGGTGTCTCCTCTCCCTCTATTGAAAAAGCAAAAACTAGGGAGGTGTGCCTCAGAAGTGCCCTGTGGCAGGGTACAGAAAGAATCAGCTGACTTAAGGCCTTTTCCGAGAGTGTTGGATGTTTTAGTTTTTCTGTCCTTGAGGACTGACTTCTCTAGGCTTCTCTTGGTCATTCCCTGAGCAGCAGGGTGAGGCAGTTAGGAAGCAGAGCTGTCTCAGGTATCAGATTAATTTCCTCTTTCCCCCTTCTTTGGATTTCAGCACTGCTTGGAACTATTTTCAGGGGCTCCTAAATCAGTATTATTATAGAGGTGGCAACCATGGATGGGAGAACATTCAGGCCAACCAGAAGGCTGAGGCGTGGGGCCGAAGAGGCAAAGATCCCAATCACTTCAGACCTCCCGGCCTGCCCAAGAAGTTCTGAGCTTGCTGCTCCTGCTGCTGTTAGGAAACTAGGCTGGGAGCCACACACCTCTCCTGGATGCTGGGCTTCATGTCCCAGGAACTGGTACAGGGCATCCAGAGTTGCCTAATAAATGTTTGTCAGATTTAATTTGTTGATGGAAAGTGGAAACTTTGAGATTGACTTTCTGAGAAGAATTGCCATCTTGTGTCACAGGAAGATAAACAGCCCCATAAAAGAGGTGCCTGTGACTGTGGGGTTGCAAGGACCCTCAACTGACCTGTGACAATGCAGGTTCCTCACATTATCCTACCAGAGCCTCTCTCATTCTTAGTGGCCCAGCTTCTCATGCCAAGTAAGTCTGAGCTGGCAAAGCACTGACCATCATGCTGGGTTCCTCATGACACCATGGCTGACACAAGCTACAGGAAGCCTCCCATCAATCTCTGTAACACATTTTTAGACCTCTCTCCCTCCCTCTATTTCTGGTTTCAACCCAGGCCTCTCTAAAGACAGACTCTAATCTGCCCAATAAGTTGCATGAATCCTGTCCCCTTCCTGCCTCCAGCCCGTGTCCCCCATGACCTCCTTCCATCTTAAGGGGGTACATTGTTTTGGGAAGCCTAATCCCAGGATCCCTATCTTAGAAATCATCATCTTTAACCCCATCTTATTTCTTAAATTATAACAAAATGTTTTATAACATAATTATTTGTATTTTAATATAATAATTTATAATTAAAAATTATTTTAAATAAATTAAATTTAGATAATTGCTTAAAAATAAATAGTATTTAAATCTAATTAAAATATAATAAAAATTAAAATAATAAAAATTATATTTTCCTTAAATATATTTTTAACTTTAAATAGAAATATAAAAAAATAATAATAATAAATCTAACATCAGTACCACCTTAACTAAATTTTTAACCAGTCTCTGCTTGTTTTACCTAATGAATATCTCTCACATTAGTTTTTCTTTATTCTCCCTGTCTTCTGGCTTAGATAAAATTCTACTTCCTTTTCTAGAGGGAAGTGAGATATGCAGATAGATACAACACAACTAAATATAAAAGGCTGTGTAAAGTTTGTACATCTTCGTTAAGGCAGGAAATTCCAGTTCATTTACTAATAAAGCCAAGATTTTCTTTTCAAAGGAGGTCAGCCTAGTTTCAAGGAAACAGTAAAGCATTAATAAAAAGGAAAATTTCAAGCCGGGCGTGGTGGTGCAAGCCTGTAATTCCCATCACTTGGGAGGCTGAGGCAGGAGGATCGTGAGTTCAAAGCCAGCCTCAGCAATGGTGAGACACTTAGCAACTCAGTGAGACCCTGTCTCTAATAAAATACAAAAAAGGGCTGGGGATATGGCCCAGTGGTTGAGTGCCCTTGAGTTCAATCCCTGGTACAAAAATAAATAAATAAATAAATAAATAAATAAGGAAGGAAAGATTCCAGAGATAAGAAGAGACAGGCTGGGTGCAGTGGCACACACCAGTAATCCCAGCAACTCAGGAGACTGAGGCAGGAGAATTTTGAGTTCAAAGCCATGCTTAGCAAAAGCGAGGTGCTAAGCAACTCAGTGACACCCTGACTCTAAATAAAATACAAAATTATGGCTGGGGTGCCTGGGTGTCCCTGAGTTCAATCCCTATACCCCTTCCCCCCCCCCCCGAAAAAAGATAAGAAGGAACAGAATAACTGCTGCACCAAACTCAAGCAGAAGCCTGAGGAGGTAGATCAAGCCCATAGGTGATGGGCCTAATTACCAAATGAGTAGAAACATCTCTTGCTTCCGAGAAAAGAAGGAAAGTGAAGAGAATGAGACCAGGGAAGACAGAACATTTAAGATGAAGGACAGCAGACCTTGAGGGAGTCCAGTTGTACCTATTATATGTTGCATTGTTGCTCATTGTGACTCCTGGGGCTCAGGGCTCATTGTAATTGCCCACATGCTCATCATTTGTAGGGGCAAGTATGTAAGAAAACAAAGGGCAAAAATCATGGCTATATGAATGCATGTCACTTTTGTATTTACAGTACCTATTCTAGCCCCTAGCTTAAAGTAGATGCTCAATAAATATGTGATGAAATGAGTGAATGAAAAATTATTCTTCAGAGATTAACATAACTAGAAGAGGGTTTAGGAATTGTAGAAAGTAGGATGTTTTAGACAAGTATTGGCCTGTGGAATGTGGTAATGAGTCACTTCAATATGATTATGCAAATCTATACTAAAATACCAGCCAAATGACAAAATTGTACTCTATCACAGACAATATTTTATTTTATCTGGCAATGCTTTGCACACTGTCTCATAGAAACAAGAATTATGAATCCTATATTAAATAAGCCATCAGTCATAATGGTATCTGATGGGAAGCCTTGGGAGAAAGGAATAAATATTTTGAACTTCCAAAGTACTGTGCTGACTATCACAGGGCACATTAGCACAGAACACACTGTGAGACATACTGCATTTCTCTAAGACACCATAGACTTAAGGATGCATCATTATTTATACACTGCCAAGAAAAAGATGCTGCCAATTACACTAAGACATAATGCCTTTTTCTCACCCAGAGATTTATTTTTACACTTAATGAAAATGTTTAGACTTACTTACACATAGATTTTTGTCTTATATCACTTTGTGTATATACAGAAAGGAAAGCATAAAGAAAAATAAGTATTCCTAAAGCAATGAAGTGCTTCACGAATGGTGACTTTGTATTAGGGGATTTTAGAGATATCTGAATTTGAGAAATTTATAATCAATAAATTTTTGTCTTAGAAGTGAGTAAGTATGATATTTAAATTTAAAACCTAGACAGGTTCTCTCTCATTGTACTTACTGAGAAGGAAAAATAAACTTTTAGTCATTAATCAAAAAGTTTTAAAAGAAACCCCTAGGAATGTGACCTTTAGCCTCAAAGTATAGGATGACCACATGGTTGTAAAGCATCACAGTGTTTATATAATCCATAGGAAATATTCTTGTAGGACATGGAATTTGTTCACTTACTACAATTAGCTTTGGAAAATTGGTTCACGAATGTATAAAACTTATACATCCTTGATAAGGCAGGAAATTCCAGATTCTGTGGAACTACATAAAGGCTTAGTCCTGTTTTCTGTTGCTGCAACCTAATATTACAAGACTGGGTGACTTTAGAGATTCATCAGGCTCAGTGGCTCACGCTGGAAATCCCAGCAGTTTGGGAGGCTGAGGCAGGAGGATCACCAGTTCACAGCCAGACCTCGGCAACTTAGGGAGGCCCAAAGCAGCACTCAGCAAGACCCTAGAAAAAAAGCTAGGAAATGCGGCTAAGGGTAAGCACCCATGGGTTCAATTTCTCTCTCTCTCTCTCTCTCTCTCTCACACACACAACACACACACACACACACAACACACAACACCACAGGACTATGTAGCTCATGGTTCTGTAGCTGGGAAGTCCAAGAGCAGGGTGCCAGCACCTAGTAAGGGTCTTCTTGTTGCATCACAACATGGTGGAGGACACCATGGTAAGACAGGGCAAGTGTGCTAGCTCAGGTCGCTCCTCCTCTCCTTATATATGCCATCATAGGGTAATCCCATCCTCATGAACTCTTTTAACTGTAAATAAGGATCCTATCTCCAAATACTGTTAACATATAAATGTGGGGATTAAGTGCTTAACACACGAATTTTTAGGGGACATATTCAAACCATGGCAGCTGCTGTATCAGTCAGGACCCTGGCTAGAAAGACAGGATACATTCAAACGGTACCCTGGGGAGAATTTGAGAAGGGACTATGAGGTACTGGCACAGTACAGAGCATTCCTATGGGCCATGCCTTGGTCTAGAAATTACCTGTGTGTCTGGAGAAGTGGGGCATTTTCTCCTCTAGACCTAAGGCCTAGAGGAAGGAGTGATTACTGAAATCAGGGATGGAGAGGAAAAACAGGGGGTCAGGAGTAAAGACAATGTCAGAGACAGAGATCTGTGTGGACAGGGTGCCTGACAGGAATTTGTGACCTTTCGGTTTGTGGTAACTATATTCGGAGGGAGTTGTGGAATAAAGCATAAAATCTCCCTCTCCCTCAGCTGCTGCTAGGGCTCCCTATTGGCTAAACTAAGCTGGAAGTCAGAGGCAAAGGTCTATATAGTTCAACCACCTAGTACAGATATGGCAGAGTGAAGAAGGGCAGAAAGTGGCTCTTGAGCAAACAGGCAGCATTCTATAGCTGTGGAGGATTGATTTTGGAACTGGGGTTTGTGCCAACTAATAACATTGGTTTCTTGTGGAACGTTATCTTATGTGAAGGTTATGGTCTCAGGACTCAAAGACTGTTACTTATGAAACTTCTAGATGCTTCAGGGGACTGGAAGGGCAAGGTGGGAAGGTACAAAAATGGTTACCTGAAAAGCCAGATGCAGCTTGCAAACTAAGGCTATCTATCACTAATCCATAGATAACCTAAATACAGTTATCTCATACTAGATAAAGGTGGCATAAACATGTTGGAGAAAAGAGCCTCTTCAACAAATAGTGCTGGAAAAACTGGAAATCCATATGTAGCAAAATGAAATTAAACTGCTATCTCTCACCTGTAGTCGCATGAAGCGATGGCCGCTTGGAGCAAAGAAGCCGCGGGAAGAAGTTTTGAGACGAACTGGAAACACAAACAGCTCTTTATTCTGGCAACTTTTCTCCCTGGCTCTAACTACACCCCGACACGCCGTCCACGCTCCTCTAACCTCCAAAATGCGCAGACCTCCTCCGCAATCTCGCTCAAGTCCCTCGAGATCTCCGGCCAAGTCTCGCAAGATCCCGGGCCAAGTACGGAAGGCGCCAATGACCCAAACATGTCCAAAGCCAAAGCCCGTAGTCCACCGCAATTTAAGCCATCTCCCCAAACAGGGCTCCTGCATTTCCCCCCCTTGTTTTAAAAGAGGTAATGCTCTAGGACGTCTATGTGCAACCAACATTCTTACCCGTCATCGGATAATCAAGGCTGTGCCCTTGACTCCTGTCTTAGGTTGATATGTCGGCCACATGAGACTGTCCCGTGCGACTGTGCCTGTCTTAGGTTGTCCCCCTCTGGGGATCTTACCCGTCATTGGCTAACCAGCCATCCAATGGAGCCCTTTAAGATCGACTGTGTATGATGACTAACAGCCGTCCAATTGTGAGGAGATGTTGCGGCTTTAAGGCAACAAGCCTTTTGGTGACGAGCCAAATTGTATAGCATATCAAATTGTTTAAACAAATTAGTTTGCCCTAAGTTTCATCAAGTAACACACTGTATTCTCTGGACAAATGTCCGCAAGGCATTGTCCCGTAAAGTCCCAAACAATGAAAGATCAAAATGTCCATTTGTTATAACACGTTGATGTAGGAGGTCCCATGTATGTAGAGCAGAGGCCACACTGTGGTGAGGTTGTTTGATGCTTGAGCAGCAGGGATGCTTGTGGTGACCCCCCCCCCCCCCCCCCCCCCCCCTTCCCCCCCCCACCGCGTTCCCTGCAGCTGTAGCAGCAACCGTCTTTTTTATATCTAGATAATGCCACCGGCAAATCTTCAGGGCCCGCTACCTAGAAACTCAAGCATCAATTATTAAAGGAAAGGCAGTGTTTTATTTCAGCACTGAGTGAAGAGTCGAGTTGTCAAACTAAAAAACAGAATTATTAGATTAGAAAATTAAAGTTGATTTCTGCTCATTACACACATTGTTGTTTTGAGCTCACACAAACATAAGTTGTCAAAATATCATATTGAGAACAAAAGAAAGAATGCTGAGGGTATTTACTGTATTAAAGATAGATTAAAGAAAAGCTAAAGGCACTTTGGAGAAATAATTTGTCAGCTGGAACCCTCAAGTCTCCCTGTATACACAGCAATTTTTTACCTGTTGAGATAATTGAAATTAATCAGCTATTAAACAAATGAAGTTAATAACAAATGAACAATCTTATGTCAAAACAATCCAAAATATTAGGTTATATAGCACTAGTCATACTGTTGCTAAAGAGAAGTCCCAGGGGATACCTATAATCAAAATTGAAAGTACCTTCATTTATAAAATTATTTACCTAAATTGAATACTCTTAACCTAAAATGAATTAAAGTTATTTGGATCCATATATATATATATAATATATATATATATATTCTTTTTCATAAGCGCTTTGTTCTTTGTGACGTCACACTGGACAGACGAACAAACATACAAACATATATTTGTGACGTCACATTAACATGAAATGTAGACAAAATGTACAGACATAAAGACATGTATAAAAAGAAAAAAAATACAATTGTGTGCACACTAAAGAGAGATCTCCTCATCCCGGCTGGGAGGAATGACTCTTGAGTTGTGAAACATTTTGAAGGATACTTTTTGAGGGAGTCATTCTATATCTTCATCTTGGTCTTCTTGATTTTGTAACTTTTTTTATTAATCTTGATTCCTCAACAACTACATCTTGATCATTTTGATGTGGTACCTGCTTTATTAATCTAGATGGTATCCATATTGGAGAGGATTCGTGTTTTGGAAAAACACAAACAGATCCTCTCCCCCAAATTAATACTGGATCTGGACCCTTCCATGTACCTGAAAGAACATCCTTCCAGTAAACCAAGGGTTTATGTTGTTGGTGTGGATTCCAATGTCTGTCTCCAGCAGAATAACCATTAGAGTCTAAAGTTAAAAAATTTAAGGTAAACAGGGGCAACTGCCAATCTGTCTTTAGGACTTTTCCAATTTCCTTCTTTTTGTTTTAATAACATAATTTTCAGTGTGCGGTTTGCTCTTTCAATAATGCCCTGACCCTGAGGATTGTATGGGATGCCTGTTTTATGGGATATGTTGAATTTTGCGCAAAACTGTTTGAAAGATGAGGACGTATATGCGGGGCCATTATCTGTTTTAAGCATTTTGGGGATGCCCAATGCAGCAAAAGCTTGTAAACAATGAGATGTGACATCTTTAACTTTTTCTCCAGAATGTAAGGAAGCAAAAATCATGCCTGAGCATGTATCTATGGTCACATGAATAAATCGCAATTTTCCAAAGCTTGGCTCATGAGTAACATCCATCTGCCACAAATGATTGGGCATTAATCCTCTAGGGTTAACACCAAAATGAGGATTGGGCAAATGTGTCATACAAGATTTACAATCTTTTACAATTGTTTCTGGCTTGCTCTTTTGTAATTTTAAACCTACGTTGCAAGGTGGTGCTGTTGACGTGAAACTGGGAATGAAAATAATGTAGCTTGTTGTAGCGCTGAAAGTATAAATATTGTTTTTGTAAGTTCATCAGCCTTTTGATTACCTTCATGGGAGGGGGCCAGGCAAATTAGTATGTGCTCTAATATGGCCTACGAATAGAGGTTCTTTTCTTGCCCACAAAAAGTTTTTCTGTATTTGATAAAACAATTTAAAAAGCTGGAGTATGAGGTGCTATTGGTCCTGCTAACTCTAATTTTGGGACAGCTTGTACAATATAGTGGCTATCTGAAAAAAATGTTTATGGGCTGGTCTCTAAAATTTTCCAGAGCTCTTACCACAGCTTCCAATTCCACTAGTTGAGCTGATTTGTGTGCAGTTATGTAAGTCCATATTTTCTTTTGTAGTGACTATTGCAGCAGTACCATTTGAGGACCCATCTGTAAATACATTAAATGCCTTAGGAATAGGTTGATTTTTATTACCTGTGGAAAATATAATAGGGAATGATTAATACAAAAAGATAATATAGGAGACTTAGGAAGGTGATTATCAAAATTTGCAGAGGTAGAGCATCTAGCTATAGCCCAGTCATTATCGTTGAAGCATAAATATTCAATCTGTGACGATGAAATAGGGAGTAATAATAGTAGCAGGAGTGAATGCCAAATATTTTAGGTAGAAGTTTTAAGTCCTTGAAGAATAAGTTTAGCCAACCATGGAGGTATAAAGATTCAATTATACTTTTAGGAGAGACGGGCAAATGTATCCATAATAATTGGCCCTTGTTGCCAAAATACTCCTGTGGGTGTATATTGTGAAGAAATAATAATCAATATCAGCGGTTGAGTTAAATCAAATCTGTCACAATGAGCTCCTTCGATGGCTTTTTCTACTAACTTTAAAAGCTTTCCTAGCATCTGGAGTCAGTGTTCGTGGTGAGGATGGATTCAGGGTCCCCTCGAAGGATATCAAATAAAGGTTTTAATTGGCCAGTAGTGAGGTTTTAGTGTAGGGCGAAGCCAATTAATGTCACCCAGCAGTTTTTGGAAATCATTGAGGGTGGTTAAATGTTCTTTATTTATTAAAATTTTTTGGGGTCTAACAAAAGTATCCATGATTTTAAATCCTAAATATAATATGGGAGATCTAGTTTGAACTTTTTCTTCTGCTATATATTAATCCGTATTTTTTAAAATTTTCTACCATGTCACACTGATATATTAAATAAGATTTTTTGATTAGGGATGGGCCAGTAAATATCATCCATGTAATGTAGACACATGAGGTTTTGGATAGTTTTTATTTTTAATGGGTTGGATAGCCTTGTCCACATATATTTGGCAATATGGTGGGGCTATTAGCCATTCCCTGTGGTAAAACCTTCCATTGATATCTCTGATCAGGGCCATTATTGTTCATAGAAGGAACTGAAAAGCAAACCTGGGGGCATCCAGAGGATGTAGGGGAATAGAAAAGAAGCAATCCTTTATATCAAAGACTAATAACATGGAAACTTTTTGGAATAGCTACAGGATTCGGAAGTCCAGGTTGAGTAGGGGCCCATGACTTGCATGGTTTTATTAATTTGTCTAAGATCATGTAATATTCGCCCATTTTTCCTGATTTTTTCTTGATCACAAATATGGGGGAATTCCAGGGAGAGGTGGAAGGTTCTATATGTCCTGCTTCTAATTGTTTTCCTGAACTAGTAGGTGGGCCGCTTGTAATTTCTCTTTAGATAGGGGCCCACTGAGGGACCCACACCTGGCTTATCAGAAAGCCATGGTATTTTTAAAATTATTTTCTCAGTGGCCCCGAAGAAAAATGTCTTTTTCCTATATGATAATGATTTCTTTTAGGGTTACGCTTACCCTGTACTTTTTTGATAATGATTTCTTTCAGGGTTAAGACTACCCTGTATATTTTCACATTTAACACCTGCAGGTTTGGTTGCAAGGTGTACTCCCATTTGTTGTAAAATATCTCTTTCCCCATAAAGTAACTGGTAGGTTTTAGGTAAAACATTAAGGCTGAAACGTTCCTTTATGTCCTTCATCATCCTCCCATTTTTAAAATTACTGCACTTTTTTCTGGAGGTTATTATATCCCAAGCCTCTTAAACTGGTTGAAGCTTTTTGCAGAGGCCAGTGTTGGGCCATTGTCGTAAATTAATGATGGAGGAATCAGCTCCAGTATCTATAAGTCCCCTCCATTTCTATTCCTTGGATTCTTATTTTACACTAGGCCTCCTAGTACAGTCTCGAACCCAGCAAGCCATGGACTCGAATCAGTGGGAACAAAATCTTGTATTGTTCCCTTTTTGAGGCATACTCATTTTAAATGAATTATGTAAATTTGGAAGGAGATGCAGCTGAGCAATTTTATCTCCTTGATTAACAGAACTTTATACTTTGGGGGTGAGCTAAGCATTATTTTTTATTTCCCCTTTGTAGTCTGAGTTTATTACACCTGGGGTCACTTGCAAACCTAATAAGCTTTTGAGGACTTCGCCCGATAATAAGTCCTACAGTCCCTGAGGGAAGAGGTCCCCTGACTCCTGTGGGAATCAGTTGAACCCCCATTTCAGGTGTTAAACACTATTCGGGCGGTGGAACAGAGGTCTAATCCTGCATTTCTCCTGTTCCTCTGGTGAGGAGTGGATGGGTAATAGGGGTTGTGTCGGGGAAGCATCTGAATGGATGCTTGTTGAGGATACTCCTCTTCCAATGCCTCGTACATTTTGTGGCCCCGGGGCATTGGGCCCCGTGCCCCGTTTTTTGAATTCCCTGAACAAAGGATTTCCATGGATGTCAAATTTTGAATAACATTTATTGGCCCAATGATTTCCCTTTTTACACCTGGGGCAGCAACCTGGAGCACGGTATGAATTTGGTCTTATTTCTCTTTTGGGATTTTGCCTAGAATAGCCTGATTGATTATGATAATTTTTCCTGGAATATCCTGATTGATTATAGTGTCTAGGTTGAGTCCTTGTGAAATTCTGAGGGGCAGCATCTCTAACAGCTGCTGCAATCATATTCCCTGTGACAAAGGCATCATTTATATCTTTTACATAGTTGTATATATAGATGGAAAGATCCTTTTTATTTCTCCATGGCCTGATGGCTTCCTGGCAATATTTATTAGCGTTTTCATATGCTAATTGAACAACTAATGGCATAACTTGATCAACGTCTCCAAAAACTCTACCTGCAGTTCTCAAAGGTCGATCAGCAAATTCAGCATATGGTTCATTAGGTCCTTGAATTACTTTTGGACAAGCTACCTTGTAGATCCCCAGGTCCTTGTACAGTTTTCCATGCCTTTAAGGCAGCTGCGTTTATCTGAGCATATACTCCTGGGGTATAATATTTTTGAACCTGTACGTCTGCGAATGGCCCTTCTCCTGTGAGCATTTCTATGTTATGGTCTCCAAACCCTGCATCTGCATTTTATTTTAGCTGTTTCTATACAAAGTTCTTGAAATTGTGATCGCCAAACCAAGTATTGTCCCCCACTTAATGTTGCTTTACATAGATGTTTTTCCAGTCTGAGGGGGTTAAGCTAAAGGTGTTAAGGGACTCCAGTATACTCAACGTGAAAGGAGCTTGGGGTCCATATGTCATTACTGCCTCTTTGAGAATTTTTATTGTTTTGAAATCTACTGACTGGTGGCCCCTCTCTCCATTTTCATATTCAAATACTGGCAGTTTCCCAACGTATCTGTGAGTTACCCTCGAGAGCACATAAGCGCTCAGAAAGACTTTTTATTTCTATTTCTAGGGTATGCAAACGCCTAGTGATACCCTTCATATTTTCTGTAATAGATTCCACCCATGGGGGAGTGGAGGACATAGGTTCCTCCACTTGATGGTCCCTTATCTTGGTCTTCCTTAATTTCCTTTTGTTCATTTTTTCAGAATCACTTTTACTTAATTCCTCCTCACTACTACTACTCTCATTGGTCCTAACTGACTCAGTAACATCCTGAGTTCCGGATTCAATTGAGAGCATGTATCCTTGAACTATCTCTAATAGATCTTGAATAGCTTTAGCAGCTCGGATCTTTGTCATTTTTGAGCCCACACTGATACTATCCCTTACTGGGCCCTAACTGACTCAGCCGAGGCCAAGCTTTCATGATCACTTTCACTTTTTTTTTCCAAATTCTCCTCACTAATAACTGACTCAGCTATATCAAAGAATCCATCAAGAGCCTTGTACACTTGGGTCTTAGTTATTTTCGAACCCATTTTAACCGCTCTGACTAGAGACTCCTGCGAGGTTCCTCAGTTCTTACCTGCCGTGTCGATTCCCCGTCCGGGCCACCACCTGTAGTCGCCTGAAGCGATGGCCGCTTGGAGCAAAGAAGCCGCGGGAAGAAGTTTTGAGACGAACTGGAAACAAACAGCTCTTTATTCTGGCAACTTTTCTCCCTGGCTCTAACTACACCCCGACACGCCGTCCACGCTCCTCTAACCTCCAAAATGGCGCAGACCTCCTCCGCAATCTCGCTCAAGTCCCTCGAGATCTCCGGCCAAGTCTCGCAAGATCCCGGGCCAAGTACGGAAGGCGCCAATGCCCAACATGTCCAACGCCAAAGCCCGTAGTCCACCGCAATTTAAGCCATCTCCCCAAACAGGGCTTCCTGCACTCACCCTGCATAAAACTCAAAGTGGATCAAGAACCCAGCATCAGACTAGAGACTCTGTACCTACTAGAAGAAAATGTAAATGTAGCCCAACCATCCATCATGTCAGTTTAGGAACCGACTTCCTCAACAAGACTCCTAAAGCACAAGAAGTATAATCAAGAATCAATAAATGGGCTGGTATCAAACTAAAAAGCTTCTTCACAGCAAAAAGGAAACGATCAAGAAGCCTAAAGAGAGAGCCTACAGATTGGGAGAAAATCCTTGCCACCTGCACTTCAGATAGAGCATAAATCTCCAGAATATATAAAGAACTCAAAAAACTTAGCACCAAAAAAAAAAAAAAAAAAAAAACAAAACACAAACAAGCAAACAAACAAACAAACAAAAAAAACGCGAGAGAGAGAGAGAGAGAGAACTCAATAAATGGGCAAAGGAACTGAACCAGAGAGTTCACGGAAGAAGAAATACAAAATCGTCAACAAATACATGATAAAAATGCTCAACAACATCTCTAGCAATTAGAGGAATGCAAATTAAAAATACACTGAAATTCCCTATCTCACTCCAGTCAGAATGGCAATTATCAAGAATACAAGTAACAGTAAATGTTGGATGAGGATCTGAGGGAAAAGGGGACACTCATACATTGCTAGTGGGAATGCAAACTGGCGTAACCACTCACTGTGGAAATCAGTATGAAAATTCCTCAGAAAACTGAAAATGAAACAAACACTTGAACCCAGTTATCCCCACTCCTTGGATTATACCCAAAGAACTTAAAAATCGCATACTACAGCGATGCAGCCACATGGATGTCTATAGTAGCTCAATTCACAATAGCTACACTATGGAACCAACCTAGGTGCCCTTCAACAGATGAATGGATAAAGAAAATGTGGCATATATACACAGTGGAATATTATTCAGCTATAAGAAAAAGAATGACTATGACCTTTTGCCCATAAATGGAAAATGGAACTGGAGACTATCATACTAAGTGAAATAAGCCAATCCCCAAATAACCAAAGGTCAAATTTGTTCTCTCCTCTGATAGTCGGATGCCAACACCAACAAGGGGAGGAGGGGGAGGAGAGAAGTTCATTGGATTAGACAAAGTGGAATTAAAGGAAGGGAAGGGGATGGGAATAGGCAAACAGTAGAATGAATCAGACAAAACTTTCCTATGTTCGTATATGAATGCATGACCAGTGAAACGCCACATTATGTACAACCACAAGAATGGGATCCCAATTAGAATAAGCTATACTCCATGTATGTAGAATTTGTCAAAATACACTCCACTGTCAGGTATCTAAAATAAGTAAATAAAAAATAAGTAAATAGATGAAGACGTTGTTCTACAAATGATGTGCAACCACCCAAATGTCAACCATCTAGAGAGGAATCTCAGTTCAGGAGCTTTTAACTTCAAGTGGTTTTACTTTTCCTTCCCTTCGCTTCAACTGTGATGTTATACTCTCTTCTCTATGCTTAACAATTGGGTCATTTTTTTATTATTAAAATTTGCTGTACTGCAGTTCTGTTCCAAGCTTCAAAACCATGTGTGGCTTTAAAGCATTCTCCATTGTTGGATACATTGTATTTGGGACACTTGAGAGGGGTGAGGGCTCAACGAGTTCTGCTGTCACCCTTGCTCTTGCTCCAGCACCTTGGGAGGAGGGTAGGGATGGTCCCAGCTCTGAGGTTCTTTTCCCCAGGACTCCCCCTGGTCTTAGGGTTGGGAGAAGGGAGAGCTCTAGGGAGGGGGTAACCCATCCTTGCCTCACCCTGCTTTGATGTGCTCCTCACTGTTGCTGATAGTCCCTGTGATTTGGGGGGTCTCCCAGAGATGGTAGGCGTGATTACTCCCAAGGTGAAGTTTACCTTCACATCAGACCTCTCAGAAATGAAAGAGGCAAAAATCGCAGCAGACAGCAGTTTATCTCTGACTGGTCCTGGAAGTGGCCTGCCTCTTCTCTGGGTAAGGTGTTACCTGACCTGGTAAAAAGTCAGTGCCTTTACTCGAACCTCAGTGTGGTCCCTCTAATAGGCCCACCTGAAGGGACTGAGGGCCTGTTCCCAGCCAGCAACATGCACTGGTGGATAACAGGCACCCCCATCTTCTCTCTAGGAACTCTCTAATACCACCCTTCCTTCAGACTCCACTGGTATGCATGGCTTCTATCTTTCCCAGATCCCCAAATGAGAAGCAAACACCAGAATGTTCATGTATGACCCCACCCACACACCAAGCTCTCCCAAGAATGCTTTTTCCCCACACTCTGCTGCTTGGACAGGGCTGCGAAAACAAACTGACAGTTTTTGCAGTTTAGTATGCACTCAGCTGGGACTGAGAAGGCAAATTTTCTTTTCTCCCAGTACCCCCAAATCCAGATGAACAGGACCACCTTTATCCACAATACCATACTGCCCCTAGCTGAGGGACCCGGCTCTCTCCTGTCCCTGTCCTTGGTCCTCTCCTATGGACCAGCTGGTGCGCTGGGGGATGACGAGGTCATGGTTGCTAGAAGTGTTCTAGGGCTCATGAGGAGGTCAGGCTCTGCTGCCTCTTTATATGCCCTGGGAGCTTATATGAGGTCTGGCCCCACTTCTTGGATGCTCTCTGTAGGATGTGGGGTACTTGCAAAAAAAGGATCATTCAACAGCCTGCTTTTCAAATTCAGGGGTAAAGGGAGCCCCCTCACAACCCTCCAATTTTCCAGGTTTGTACTTTGAAAACTGTTTTTTTCCCCCCCTTGGTACTGGGGATTGAACTCAGGGCACTAGACAACTGAGCCACATCCCCAGCCCAATTTTTTTTGTATTTTATTTAGAGACAGGGTCTCACTGGTTGCTTAGTTGCCTCACTTAATTGCTGAGGCTAGCTTTGAACTCAAGATTCCTCTTGCCTCAGCCTTTCTGAGGCCACAAGGATGATAGGCATTTGCCACCCCCCACCAGGCTGAAAATCTGTTTTTATGGGAAGGAAAATCCTTGTCCCATTCTTAGAGCACAGCACATTTTGTTTTACAAACAATTTCATCATAATTGGAGTCCAGTCAATGACTCAATTGTATCTTTTCTGAAAGTGTTTTGGGGAATTTACAGGAACCCCTGGCTGGGCCCAGTGTGCCTTGTGACTTGGTAAACTGACCCCAGGCTAAGGTCTTGCTCTCAGGAAGGCCAGAGCACTATGTTAATAGGTTCTCTTTGAAATATCCAATATATTATTATTAACTAGGACCACAATACTGTGGCCATAGATTGCTAAAATTTATTCTTCTTGTCTAAAACTGGCCCCCTTTGATCAACACCTCTGCATTCCTAACCTCACCCCCCATCCCACCTTCTGGTAACCACCTGTCTACTCTCCTATGTCTACAAGTTTTGACATTTTTAGAGTCCACATATAAGTGAAGACGATGTAGTAGTTGGGTCTGCGTGCCTGAATTATTTCACTTAGCATCATGTACTCCAGGTTCATCCATATTGTCACAAATGATAATTTTCCTTCATTTAAAAAAGCTGTATTTATATATTTCAAAATTTCTAAAATAATTAGATTTTAAAGTGTTTTCTCATTACAAAAGAAGAAGAAGAAGAAGAAGAAGAAGAAGAAGAGTATGTGAGGATATATGATATGTCAGCTAGCTTGATATAATAATTCCACAATGTACACATATATCATACCCTCCATAAATATATGCAATTATTATTTGTCAATCTCTATAAATTTAAAAATAAAAAAGTAATGTTTTGTAGGGCACGCCTGTAATCCCAGCACTTGGGAGGCTGAGGCAGGAGGATCACGGGTTTTCAAAGCCAGCCTCAGCAATGGCGAGGCACTTAGCAACTCAGTGAGACCCTGTCTCTAATAAAATACAAAAAGGGCTGGGGATGTGGCTCAGTGGTTGAGTGCCCCTGAGTTCAATCCCCGGTACCAAAAAAAAAAAAAAAAAAAAAAAGAAAAAAGAAAAGAAAAGAAAGAAAGAAATGTGTGCCATGGAGAAAAACAAATCAAAGAACGTGGGAGTGTTGTTATCTATTAATACTTGAATACCGTTGGTGTTGGTACAGGGTAGGCAAGTAGGTGAGTGGAATGGTCCCAACACCTACCCTTGCATATGGGGACAACGTGAAATGTGATAGAAGTGGAATTACAGAAAATAACAACTGGATGGATTACTCAAGGATTAGTACTAGGAAACCAAATATCCAAATGGAAAAATAAAACAATATTGAGTATCTGACAAAATCCAAATTTGGATTGAGAACTAAATGTTCTAAAGTAAACTAAAAGTCAAATGTTAGAAGATTTTAGAAGAAATTATAAGGGGACAAAAAACTCATTTTATTATCTTAGAGATAGAAATGATTTGCTGAAAATATGCAAAGCAAGAAGCCTAATGCAAAAGATTGCTACATTTTAAACTTTTGTTCGATGTAAAATAAGATAAATTGGTTTTTTCAAAGATTTTCAGTTGGATTTGATCCAGCTATCCCACCTCTGTCGCATCTATACACAAAGGCTTAAAAAACAGCATACTACAATGAAAGCGCCACCCACATCAATGTTTATAGCAGCACATTGCACAATTGCTTAAACTGTGGAATCAACCTAGATGCCATTCAATAGATGAATGCATAAAGTAACTGTGGTACATATACATAATGGAATATTACTCAGCAGTAAAAGAGAATAAAATTATGGCATTTGCAGGTAAATGGATGGAGTTGGAGAATATCATGCTAAGCAAAATAAGTCAATCCCAAAAAAACCAGTGGAGTGAATGTTTTTCTTCTGATAAGTGGATGCTAATCCATAATGGGGCGGAGGGTGACACGGGATGGGTGGAGAGAACTTTGGGATAGGGCAAAGTTTTGGGGGAGCAGGCAGCAAGAGGAATAGGAAAAGACCGGTAGATATGAGAATGACCATCATTACCCTAAGGTACATTATGAATTGCCCCCAACAAATGGGTTGTGACTCTACTTTAGGTACACCCAGAGAAGTGAAAAATTCTGCTCCATTTGTGTACAACGAATTGGCAGAGCTTTCTCTAGCTGAGCAAGTAATAACTGATTAGAACTAATAAAAATATTCTGGTTGGAAGAAGATATTGCAATGTGTACTTAGAAATAATAACAATTCTAATAAATCAAAAAAAAAGGAGACAACCTATGAGAAAAATGTACCAATACATAAAAACAAGCAACTAACAAATAGGAAATAAAAACTGAAGGCAATATATGAAGAGATACTATACTCTGATTGTATTTAAAATCATAGAAATATAAATTATTAGTTTACCATCAACAAGGTAGGAAAAATCTTCAAATATGTGGCAATTCCCAAGGTATAGATGAGATTTGGAAGAGAAATGGAAACTTATTTACACACTAAATGTTTACACTTATCATATATATATTAAGCACAAATTTAGTATTGTATAAAGACTATTGACAAAACCTAATAATTTTCAAGAGTGGCTGTCACGAGACCATCTGTGGGCTGCTGTATTGGAACTGTCGCACCAAAGTCGCGGTCGCCGCCTAATTGAATAGGGAAATCTGGAGTCTGGGAGCTTCCAGTGGACTAATTCCTCTGTGTAAGACTGCCCAGACAACATTGTGAGCCCCTATTCAGCTCACGCCAGGTTAACCAGCACTGGAGATATGGGGTGACCTGCCCTGGAAGCCATGCAGCCCCGTCTGAGATGGGTGTGACCTGCCAAGATGCCACACAACCTTGATGACTACAAGACATCACAAAGCAAGACTTTCACCATTCACATGCCCTTAGATATACCTCCTTACAAAAACCAAGAGAAAGCCATTTTTCTAATCGTCTAGCTCTATCTCCAGTGTGGACTTGACCTAATCAGGCA
The DNA here is from genome assembly GCA_025594165.1 of Tamias sibiricus. Taxonomy (NCBI): domain Eukaryota; kingdom Metazoa; phylum Chordata; class Mammalia; order Rodentia; family Sciuridae; genus Tamias; species Tamias sibiricus. The sequence goes on from JAKELJ010000534.1 coordinate 23,071, forward strand.
CTCCAATTCTTTAAGCCTAATTTCTGACATTGTCTTTTTGTTCTTTGCTAAGTTATCCTAGACTTTCATTTTTCTGAGGTGGATTATATCCTCCTAGGCAGAAGAAGAACCCCCTAATGAGGCTCCTGGCATCCGCTCCTAAAAGGTGGCAATCCATTATTGAGGTGTGTGTGTGTGTGTGTGTGTGTGTGTTGTGTTATTGGGAACTAATCCCACCCAGGGATGTACATGCATGCTAGGGCAAATGTATCAACCAAGTGAGCAGTATCCTCCAGCCTTATTGGGTTTTTATTTTGACACAAAACCGTCCTCACTGACATGCCTGCCCCAGTCTATCCTTGTACTATTGCAGGCGTCCTGCCTCAGCATTTTTCCCCCCAAGAAGCTGGAATTACAGTTGGTCTGTCACTGTGCCATGGCCATTATTTGAGCTTTTGAAGGTCAATTTCGTCGGGGTCCATTTACCAAAATTTTTAAAGATATAGGCTAGAACATACGAAGAAAAAAAGGAATTCAGAGCCACTACACTGTGGTTTAACAAAGTTGTTTTCATTGATTCAACAAAACTTTTATTTTAATCACACACA
>JAKELJ010000535.1:0-23588 GCA_025594165.1 Tamias sibiricus
AATAATCTGCGTCAAAATTGACAGGAAACATTGTTCACTGATGTCCATTTACTGAAAGCAATGTTATAAGTTCTAGCAAGTGTCCACCAAGTGATAAAAGTTCAATATAATTATAAACTCACTAGACTGAGATCAGGATAAACCAGGGATTCTAGTCCTGCCTCCCACACAGTTAGCTGTGTGACCTGGGGTAATCTCTTGGTTGTTGCTTTTTCTTGACCTGTCACTGAATTGAACTGGATTGTTTCCAGGTGATTTCTGACACAAAATTCTAATTCTGAAGGCTTCCACACTTTTTCACAGTCACTAGGGCCTAGACCCCAAACCATGGAAGACTTGACTAAATTGTTTCTCCCCAAATTATTTTCATCTTCTAACAGTTATATTGCTTCACCCAAAAGTTAATCAGTCCTTCTTTGGCTTGGGCCCTCTTCTCAGGTATAGTCAGTAACCTCTTAATATTCATTCTTCCCATGCTGTCCGCTCCATCATATTTCTGAGCTTTTGAAACTTCAGTGGTTCCCCATATATAGTCTATCCTACTGGAGTTTCTTCATAAGAGACTATAGTGTGGTATTCTTAAAAATATTTTGGCTTCAATTCATCAATTCCAATCTTATTTTTTCCATTCCATCAGTGTGACAGAGACCATTGGCTAATCTCACCTCTAACCTTTTATTTGCCATGGTCCCTTGTCTTTAGAAATATTTAATCTCATTTATGCCATAGTCTATAAAATTACAGAGCTACCATTTTCCAAATCTTTTATTCCAAGTATTCAAGGATCTTTTGCCTTAAACTACTGTGCAGTAGCCTATCACAGTTATGGTAAGTGCTTTTTGGCTGAAGCCAGGTTGCCTACGTTCATCTTCTGGTCTGTCACTTGCTAGTTTCTGCAACCTTTGGAATGCTAAATGATGCCCATGTGCTTTGGTCTATAGATGGACGAATAAACTAGTACCAATAGACTGAGTTATTGTGGTACACTGATAGTGAATATGTCTACATGAAAATCACACGGAATATGTTTCCTAGCAAACACACTACAGTAAGTGTACTATTGACATCTCCAAAACTGTTGTAGATTACACCTGTTTCCGTGTTTGCACTACATGCTTGGCAATTGAGCATACATTAAAAACCCTTATTATCTCTTTAAAACTGTACTCTATTGCTGAAACTTCTGTTTTCTCTTCGTCAGTCAGGAAGAGAAGGCGAGGAGCAAGAATATATGTCACTCGTTATATCTCAACCCTAAGCACACTCCATACAGGATATCAAACTACTACCCCATGGGCAAGGCAGTCAGTAGGCACCTACTGTTGCAAACTCCTGGCCCCATCTCACAACCAGAGAGAGGAGAGAAGGAAGAAGAGAAGTTAGAAGACAAAAGCAGAGGGACACCAATGAAGAATTAAAGGGTTTTGGGAAAGTATTGTGGGGATAACGAAAGTGAATGATATGTGATTAGGAGGAAAGGATAGGAACTAGATAGAAACAAGATTCATCCCCAGACATGAAAGTATGATGGTCTTACCTAAATCATAAAGATCTTCAGAATACAAAAGGCCCTTTCGAAAACCTCCCCCTGGGAGGAATTGCTTGGCAGTTCACTTACACTGGTAAGCCCAGATGGTCTTCACCATGCACTAATCCTTTTCATCTCATCTCCTTTCTCTCAATCTCTGGTGGCTTCTGGACGTTTACCAAGTCTCCATTTCTCTCATTCTATTCGCCTCCTTTGCCCTGGTTTATTTCAAACCATGTTACACATAATTAAGAATTTACGCCTCCTAATTCTATTCATATTCTTTTGATTTAAGGTGCCCTTTTATTAAAACACTTGTGTATGATTAAATGGATATTAGCAATGACCACCATGACTGAGCGAAGTCAGTAAGTAGCAGTAAGCTCTCTAGTAGAAAAGAAAACAGAATTCATTACCAAGGGCTTCTGTCTGACAATGATGACATATTAGACATCAGCCAGTAGTGCCAGCATGCCTATCAACCCCCTAATTTCTCCTTATAACTAACCCCATTGCTTTACATGTGCCCACACCTTTCCTTTTTCAGCAGCACAGAGCCATACACAGTTATGGGGCAATCAAACAATATTCACTCAGAGGGCTAGCTAGTTGCTTTGAAGGAACAAATATTGATCATTTAAAATAAATACTATCAAATTGATTTCTAGCGGGGGACAATATTCGTGGAGGAATCTATCTTGTTTACCTAGACTGATCCACGGCCATCATTAGTAAAATGATCTTATAAATTAATTAATTGGGCTCTCGCCATGTGTGATCCAGTTTAACAGATTAGAGCATTGGGCCCCATAATTTTCTTCAACATTTGACAACATCTTCCAGGGTATTTATCTTGTGAAAAGCACGACCAAAGTGTTTCATACCATTAATAGAAAATCAAAAATTGTAAGGAAAAAATTCTTTACAAATCCATTGGCAATGGCTTGGGAGATATTCGGCAATATTCATAAAGCCACTTGAAACTTCATCAACGGTGTTTGTTGTAGAAAGACAGATCTACATTCAGCCCACAGAATATTTGAAAGTAAAATATTCTTGACAATCACTTATTTGAGCCCAACAATGGAAAACTGATGAGCATCCATGTTTGTGTAATAAACCACTCTGTGGGGGACATTGATCTAAACATGTTCTGTGTACTGCCAGAAACTCTTATCAGAATATATATAACAGCCCACTCAAGTTATCAGATAAGATCAGTAAAATTGTTTCAGGAAAAAGTGTCCAGTGTGTCACAATTCAATTTGATCCCACTAACTTCTTTACAAAGAAGGTATGGCAAACTTCCCACAAGCACCATTCCCCATACACGATGGTTTACAGTATGAAATGAAATTGTACTCTTTGTCTAGTTCCCATCAAATGTCGATGTTAGCTTGACCCCCCTGAGTCTCCCCGTTTAAAAATGAAATTAAATATATTCATACATACACTCTCTACAAACTCAGCTGAAAACTCACTCCCTCAGTCCCTGTAAAGAGTTTTTCTTTGACGTGGGAAACATGGAAATAAAAAACAAACATTTTTATTGACGTGATCATCATTGAAAAAGATATTTTAATGTATGTTATTACTCCTAACATTCATATATTTTCATCCTGACATGAATTAAAACATTTAATTTTAATTCATATTAAAAAGTTAATATAACGAATTCATCCATTGCAGAAGTATTAATATGCTGCTTACACATTTCTATACATTATAATAATAGACATGCTATATAAGTACAAATTATCTATTATATTTCTTATTTTTATAATGTCATATTTCACATAGTGTTATATATAAAAATAAACAAAAAATTCTTTCTGACTTATTCTTATCGCATATGCCCTTTATCTTAAACAATCTATGAATGCAATTATTGTGCATTATTTTTAATAAACATAATTTTAACCTATCACCGAATCATCGATAGATTTTCTCTAGATTTTTATTAATCTTTGCTCAATTTGCATCAATACACAAGAGTCTCTTGACTTACTGAAAATGAGACATAACAATGGTTGCATTTTTGGGCGTTCTACACATAATTTTATGTGATGGGGTCTCCCAATTGCTTGTGTTAGAAACCATGCAGTTTTAGCACCTACCAAGGACATTCCTGTCAATTGTAGACCACTCTATTCCTTAAATCTGCGATATATCTTTCTTAAAGAAAATTCAAATTTCATCTTATTATAAGTTGGCGAAAGAAATTGTCTCATTATAATTCTGAACAACTAGAAGGAAAAATCTGTTTTTCAATGCAAACACAGTTCCCGACCCATGAGCACTGGTGCGAGGCCTGGGGCAAGAGTTATAATGTTAAATGAGGCGACAATATCAAATATCTCTTCATATAAATCAAATTAAGATCAGTTTCTAGCGCTTAACATGTTGCTATATGCTATTAGACTTACGAAACTGTTCTTTCATGCCTCGAGTATTCCATGGTAGAAATAAAGACACTCAATACTCTCAGTACAAACCTAGGACGTTCTCTCTTGTCAGGCATAGGAGGTAGGGAAGAAGAATCAGTCACTGGTCCATGAGTTCTTGGACCAACAGTCCCATTGGCCCACATCTCCTTTTCACTCGTCACCCCCAAGCTCGTGTCTGCACTCATCACCATCAGGGGCCTCTCACTCAACAAGTCTCCCATTCTGCCGCCTTCAGCTCTTGTCTACAAACTTAGGGCCCATCCAGTGACAATGACCCCCGGGCCATTCTCATGGCAGGTTTGGGAATAGTGCACGTCCATACAAAGGTGCGGTTTGGAGCGACACCCTGTAAACCCAGAGCACTCTAGGGAGGCAGAGGCAGTGGAGGATCGCAAGTTTCTAAAGCTTCAGCCTTCAAGGCAATGGCATAGGCACATGGCAAACTCATTGGAGACCCTGTCTTCTATATAAAATCTACAAAAAAGGGGCCTGGGACATGTGGCCCAGTGGGTCGTGTGGAGTGCCCCTGAGTTCCAATCCCTAGTAACAGAAAAAAAAAAAAAAAAAACAAAAAAAAAATCAGTTCCTACTAATGAATAGGAAAGAGGTGAGGGAGAGTAGAGAGCTGTTGCTGGCCTTTGGGACATAGCATGAGGGAGTCTTTCTCAGATGGAACTTGTGGGGATCTTCAGTAAACCCCAAAGTCAAAGTTATCATGACAGAAGGGGTATGCTGGATTTGCAGGTGGGCACACCAGCTAGGGCCCTGTTGTAGCCATGTTTTATGGCCAAGGGGCCAGAGAGTGGGCCCTCCCAAATTACAGGCCCCCTTGCGCGTGAGCCTGGATTATTCCTATAGTCCGGAAGGCAATCAGTATCTAGGGAAGCCTGCCTTTTTTGAGATTTCTTTCTGACCAAGCCTGTCTTGAAGTAGAAGCCAAGCCTCCAGAAGGACCCAGGGTTTAAGGATGGGGGAAAATCAACCAACCAAAACAAAAACAGAGGAGAATTAAAAAGCATGTTGTGCCAACAGAGCCTAGCTAAGACGATAAAGTATCAAAGACCTTCTGTAAAATAATTAAATATTATTAAAATTCAAAATGTAGTATCAATTAATTATTAAAATTTATTATACAAATACCAATAAATACTTGGAAAGAAGAGATTTTTGTACCAAAGTTGAAAATCCATTGAAGTAGCGTGATACCTAATTCGACTTGTGTTAGCATCTAGGATTAAACTTGAGAATGAGGACGCAAGGCGGCTTAAATATACTTTTTGTCTTGGAACTGTCTCACAAACTCCCAACATAGTGTTGGGAGTTTATACAGACCATGAAATGAGTGTGGGCCTAGTGGCTATTGGCTGGATAATGATAACCACTGATATATATGTGGAGCTGAGCATGGGCATGAAGTGCATTATGTTTGAACAGCATGTGCGGATAACTCTCCCACAGGAAAACCCTACATTTCCATTTTAAAGAATTTATGAGAGGGCCTGGGGATAGCTTTGGCTCATCGGTTTCTAGTAGAGCGCTCAACAGGCTCTAGGCACACATGAGCGAGGATCCTTGTGGGATTTCAATCCACAGCACCCACATAAAAATCATTAACGCAATGTGTACAAAAGGCAAATAAGATAATAGTATTTTTTTACAAAGGACTAAATGAGAACAACATTTTCCACTTCTGCCTTATAGACGGTAATCTCAAGATATTTAAAAATTATTATCTTTAGTTAGGTCAATGGACGTTTATATTTTTTATTTATATATGCGGTGCCTGAGAATTCAAAACCCAGTAACTCACAACATGCTAGGCAAAGTGCATTACCACTAAAGCACAACCCCAACCCCCTAGTCTATGATTTTTAATGGAATAGTTTTGTACTTTTAAAGGGGATTGCATTTTTTAATGAGTATACCAAAAACAAAAATTTTGAAAAGGTTATATATGTAGAAATATCAGAAATCTAGATTAAAACAAGACAGTGAATTCCTTTTGATGCATTAAAATTCCTAAACCCAGCTCTCCCTTTACCATTTAGGATACTAAAAAAGTTTCTAGTCGAAGCAAAGAGTTTCCAATAAACTTTTATGACGTGGGCTTAAGGTTTGAACCTCTAAAATAAAGACTGTCAGCATTTTCCAATAATAGATATCTTCGATCTAGCAAGTTTGGGGGGCACTCCTTTCTTTTTCATAGTGCACAGTAGGTAAATCACAAAGTGATAGTTCCATCCAAGGAGTGGGAGACACAATCATTATTCAATTTACTTTAATCATGCACTTGGATTTTAGTTCTGCTAAACAAACATGATCTTCATAACACCAGTGGCCAGGGCCCCTATTTTCTATTAGCGTCTCAGCCTCCAACCACAGCAGCAATAAAAAGAACTCTTAATGGCTGGGGTTGTGGCTCAGTGGTAGAGTACTTGCTAGCGCATGTGAGGTACTGGGTTATGATCCTCAGCACTATATAAAATAAAATAAAGGTATTGTGTTCATCTACTACAACAAAAAAATTTTAAAAATAGAAAACTCATTAAATATTCTTATCCACTAGAAAACACAAAAAAAATTTACAGGAAACCTCAAGCCCCTTCATGATCAAATTCAAAGTAGATATTGTCAATAGTTTTGGGTGCTAAACAATGACCTCTGTGTATGTATGTTGATTTGTATTTTGCCTAAACTATATCCCATTATGATCACTAGGAATTACTGAGCATCTTGCTAAGGGACAACAAGACTCATTGTCCAGCAGGGAAAAAATGTCCAAATAACATGATTATAAAACAACGGGATGCCAGAGTAGAAGGTAGATTCAGATGGCTACAGAACACAGAGGGGAGGAGGGGTCCTGACAACCGGGATGGAGTGAAGGAGTTCCCTAGGGGAAAGGTACGTGGATAACAAGAACTCAGAGGTGGAAAAGACACAATCCTAGTAAGTTTCATAATGATACAAATATCGATGATGGAGTTGAGGAAGAGCTAATGGACCGACATGGGGCCAGAAAGAAACAAGTACTGACCAAAAGTTTGGAAGTTAACCTAGATCTCCACAAAACAAGACTGTCCTCATAAGCTCATGCTGTTTCTGAAACTGCCATACAATTAAAAACTCTTTTTGATATCTACTATGAGACTTTTGTAGAATTCAAGTTTTTTATTGAATTCCTTTTCTAATGAAATATGTTAAGAAGATTCCATTTCTGCTGGAGTGAGATCTTAGAATAGTTCTGATTTGCTTTTCTCTAATTGGTAGAGGGTGTTGAACCATTTTTTCATATATTTGTTGAATGATTGTATATCTTCTTCTGAAGAAAGGTCTGTTCAGTTCCTTAGCAATTTATTGATTGGGTTATTTTTTTTCTTTCTGTCTTTTTTGTAGTTTTTTGGAGTTCTTTTACAAAATCCTGGAGATTAGTGCTCTATCTGATGTCATCTCACTCCCAATTCAGAATGGCAGTTAGTAAGGAATACAAGGAATACAAGCAACAATAAGGGTTTGGCAACGGTTTGTGTTGTTTGTGGAAGAAAAGGCACACTTTTTCTTTGCTGGTGGTGACTGCAAATTGGGCGCCAACTAATCTCGAAAGCAGCATGGAGATTCCTTATAAAACTTTGGAATAGAACCACCATTTGACCCAGAGCTATCCACTCCTCTTGGTTTATACCCAAAAAGAGACATTAAAAACAGCATACTACAGGGACACCGCCAACAACAATGTTTATAGCAGTACAATTCATAATAGCTAACTGTGGAACCAACCTAGTTGCCTTTCAGTGGATAAATGGATAATGTGGTTTATTTACACTAATGGAATAGTAATCAGCATTAAAAGAGAATAAAATCATGGCATTTGCAGGTAAATGGATGGAGTTTTCAGAGAATATCAATGCTAAGTGAAATAAGCTAATCCAAAAACCAAAGGCCAAATGTTTTTCTCTGATAACTGGATGCTGATCCATAATGGGGGTGGCGGGGCATGGAGGAATGGAGAAACTTTGGATAGGCAAAGTGGAAGGAGGGGAGGAGAAGTGGGCATGGGGGTAAAAGATGTGAATGAGATTAGATATACATTACCCCTAGTACATGTCTGATGACACACAATGATGTGACTATACTTCATTACAACCAGAGAAATGAACAATTGTGCTCCTATTTGTGTACTATGAATCAAAATGCATTCTCTGTCATGTATAACTAATTAGGAACAATAAATAAATTTTTAAAAAACCAGAGTGGGAAAGAATTATTTCTGTCAAATTGTCTATCCCTACCTAAAGAATCTATACATTCAATGCAATCTCTATCCAGATTCCAATACCATTTTTTAAAAGAAAACAATTCTAAAACTCACATGGAGCTATAATTACCTAGACAAGTAAAAGTAAATACAATAGCCATGGCAAATTGTGAGCAAAAAAGAAAAAGCTGGAGCCACTCACATTATCAGATTTCAAGAAATTGACGCAATGTGATTCTACCAACATGTACATCAGAAAAATGAGAAATTTATACTATACATTTATGTATCATATTTCAAAGTCCATATATGTATCTACTGTTATGTATCACTAATTAGAGCACAATAAAAAATTTTAAAAATTGCATGCTGGCACACACAGTTGTTTGGCATTATGAAGAGAGCTGAGATTCCTGAAGTGATCCTAGCAGTACATGATCCACTGGGTTTATGATAATAATGCCAAGAAGTCCACTGGAAGAAAAGGTCAATCTCAATGTTCAGAAAACTGTATATTCATATGCAATAAGGATGGAAATGAACCTCAATACACCCTATGTTGCCAAAAGATAACATTAAAAGACTAAAGCAAAAACCCTAAAGCTCAAGAAAAAAACAGTGCAAACACTAAATAAACGTGGACCTGGGTAGTGGTGTTTTAGCCTTCAAAGCCCAGGAAAAAATGGCAAATGTTGATTTCATCAAAATAAAAAGCTTTTGCACTACATAGAATCGAAACAAAGAAGAGTAATGACCACTGAGTGGAGAAAATCACCAGAAATACAGAAGCACATACCTACCAAAATATCTGTATATGGGCCAACACCTACAACTACACATAAAGAATACAAGTCTACTGGCTAAACATTGGGAAACATAGATTGGACAATGATAAAACTGTTCTGGAAATTTAAATTTTCAACTATGAAAATATTTTATAAAATTAGGGAAGTAATTGAATTTGAAAAAAAATAATCCCTAAGAATCAAAATCAAGATGATAGAAATAAACCACAACATGGTGAAGTTAGTTGGTATCAGCAACCAAGCGAGCTACAACACTGTAAGATGTAAAGCCCAGTAGTTTGATTCTTTGTGCAAAACCTGACCTATTTCTTTAAGTGTCTTGGTGATCCTATTGTTTGGGGTAACTGGTGACATTGCCTGCGGGGCAGGTGAGGTAGTATTTGGAAAGGCAGAGTGTGATTTTGTTGGTGACCACACGAGGCAGATTTTTCACCATGGCAAGAAGGAGCGGGAGTGTTTTATCTGGACTCCTGCTGCTTTGAGAAGAAGTGCTGTCCTGAAGTTTAGCTCCTTCCACACTCAGGAACAGAAGACTCCATATTTTTTCTATTCCTCTCAAATTATTGTTGATGTGTCTTGTGTCTTATTCAAAAGGAGGAGATCTGGGTAGTACATAGGAGCCAGGAGATGCCATGAAGGACAAGGCAGGAGGTCCAGGTTTCGAAGCTTCTCCAAGCCAAGAATACCCGACCGGCAGCTGCCCTGGAAAGCAGGAGAGATGGACAGGCTCTCCCATCCACCCGCTGATTGCCTTGGAGCCCACACACTATTTGGCCACCAGACTGGGACAAAATGTGTTTTGTGCCTAGCAGGGGGACCTCTGTTGAGGTAGTCAAGGAAAATCAAACTTCCATGTTGAAGTGCACCCCCAGACACAGTTAGTCTAAGGTAATCGCCAGTGTTAGGGGGTCCCCAGTCCCCACAATAGTTAGGCAAACAGTGGGCGACAGCATTATATTTGGGAGTGTGATATTCAGAAGGCCCAAGGGTGATCAGTGTATGGAGACAGGTATGCAGAAACAGGGCAATGTCCCGTGTACTACCTCCAGGAAAATACAAGACTCTCCAGCGAGGACCAAAAGGACAGAGGAGCAAGCCCCCCCAAGGCCTTGGCCAAAGATTAGGTGTGTCGGGACCGTACAACTGTCTGCCTAGGGGGGTGGGAAAACGCTCTGGCTTTCTGGCTGCCTTGCCACATTACCACGCCCTGTTACCTGACCTAGGCTAAGCAGGGGTTGTGGCTGTGAGAAACCAGAACCTCCCTGCTGGCACTGGCTGGCTATGGCCCGTTTATTAAAGCTTATTCCACCATTTCAATAAACGGAGCTCCTGTACCTATCTACCGGGAAATGCTGAGTTATAAATGGTAGGACCGAGGTCTAAAAGCTACCCCCCTTTTGGGGCCCTAAAAGGGGTTTTCTTTCTGGGCCGTGCAGAAAAGAAATGTAAAACGTACTGGCGAAGATGGGGCTTTAACGGGCAAAATAGTGAGTGCCCCATCTGCCTGCTGGACGGATACCATGCCACACCCGGGAGTTTTGTAGAGAGCAAGAAGCCAAAAACTCCAATTTATTGGCAAGGTGCTGAACTTAAATAGGTCTAGAATAACCAACAACACCAGCCGGGCGGTTCGGACTCTCACGCTTGGTCATAGCCACACCCCTTTGTTTAGCCCCGGTCCTCCAAGGGCGTGGTAAGCAGCCAAAGTCCTTACCTTGGCAGACATAAGTCCAACAAATTCCCCCCTTTTTTTCGTTTTTTTAAAAATGGGGTCTCTCCATTTTATATTTTAATAATGGGGATGTCCCATCTTGTAGGGTGTCCAAAACTCATTCGAGGTGTGCTGTTTAGGTTGATTGATTTCTCCACCTCTGGGAAAAATTTTACCCATCATTGGCTATCATCTAGCACTTTAGGTGGACATACCTAGGGCCTGGCAAGTGGCCAAGGGGAGCCACACGGGATAGGACAGTCACCTTGGGAAGCGCTTGACTGAGATGGCCAAACCTCTGCATTCCTGTTAAGACCGTGGCAAGCCGTGTTGGGCTATAGCTCAGCGTGACAGCACGACCACCTCTAGCTGTGATCAATTTGGTTTGTTTCTCTAGGGCTAAAGTGCACACAAAGACAATGACAAATCAGGGATTTCACCAAAAAGAGAAAGTCCATCTATTTAGCAGTCTAAAAGGAAGCTTTTGCATAAAGTTACCGAACACTTGTCACGAGGAATGGGATTCTTCTCTTAGAGTCCGAAGGAAGCGTCTAGCACAAAGTCCAGATAATTGTCATGAAAAGAAATGGCACAGTCCCTCTTTCTCATCGCAGAGGGTTGAGATATGACGAAGATTAAAGGAGTCCAGATTTGGTGTTTTTTGATGAACTTTGAAATGGATGTTGATGAGAGTTTAATACAGCAGGAAGGAGGATTTTGTCATGGTGTTTTCATTCTGTGGAAAAAAGAAAAGGATCACTCCTTCAAGAGCTGTGCTCCTGGGTAGTCATTTTGGTCAGTTGGCAGTTTGTGAGATTCTGGCAGGATAACCCTATAGGTTTTGTTCTTCCATTGGGAAGACACATCCCAAAACTCTGCATGCACTTATTAATGGATGCAGGACCTCTCCAGAATTAGTTACTGGGTCTTTCCATAGAGACCTCAATTTTATATAAGGACGTTTGGTTAGACCAGTGTCTTTTGAACCGGCAGACAGAGGCTGCTGATTGGAAAAAATTTAAAATATTTAAGGTAGCATAGATGTTTTCAATTGGTCATGGGGTTGCTTCCCCATTTTGTTTTATTAATTGGTCTTTTAGGGTTTTATTATGTCTCGCTATGATGGGCTTGTTCCTTGTGGTTTATATGGGTCCCGTGTGGTCATGTTTTATATGCATAGTTTGGAAGAACTTTTGTAATGATTTGTTCACAAAAACAGCGGTCCATTATCCGGTTTTAACTTGTTTTGGCAATATTAAAGAATAGCATAAGATTGTAAAAAAGTGACTTTCAGGGCTGTTTAGCCCTTTCTCTAGGAGTGTGCCGTGGCCCAACAAGCATGTGAATAAGTATCTATGGACATAAATATATATTTTAATTTTCCAAATGGCACTACTGGGTTACATCAGTCTGCCAGATAGTGTTGGGCCGGAGACCTCTGGGTTTACACAGGGGACTGGAGAGGTGGGACCTGTAAGAAGGGCAAAACAGGACTTAATTGTCCTTACAATTTTTTCAAAAATCTTTTATAGGAACTTAAAGGAAATTTATGATGTAGTTCCTCTCAATTTAAATGAGTAAGGTCGTGTGAAGACCTTTGGCTACACTGAAGGGACTTGTTGATATGGGACTGTAACTGTTAATAACACCTGTTGTGCCAAACAGTCAGTGGCCTGTATTTTCCCTCAGAGAGGGGCCAGAAAGCTTGATGTCCCTAGTTGGTGGAGGAAAACAGGTTTCATACGCCCCTTTAACAGGGATCGAAACCTGAATCCATTAGAGGGGTATGAGGCTTATTAATCTATCGTTTATAATGAGGCATTTAGAGTAGGTAAATAGGTTAATTACATATAAACTATCTGAGAAAAGATTTATAGGCTCTTGGACATGGGTCCAAGGCTAATGGCAACAGCATATAATTCTTTAAATTGAGCAGAACTTAGTAACTGCTTCAAAAGTATTGTGTTCCTTTGGCCTTGAGGATGGGTGGAAATACTACAAATGCTGACCCTTCTTTTCTCCATCTGTGAAGACATTTACTGCCTTGGGGAGTGGCTGATGGAAAAAAAGGATGGGGGGAGTTCCACTCCAGTTTGGGAAAAGAAGAGGGTCCATATGGTTGACCTGTAATGACAGAACTTTTCTAGAAATCCTTTCTAAAGATAGGAGACTCTAGGGTTGTTTTCTCTGTATTCTACTCTAAAGTCTGATAAACGGTAAGGAATTGTTAAATATCTGGGTCTTTTTCATAATGTCTCAATGATGTATCTCTCCCTTTTATTATAAGATCTGTTAATTTGATTAATTGGGAATAAACTCGAGGTGCTCCTCCCATAGAGGAATGTATCTACTGTAAGGGATCTTCCCATCTGGGGTGACCCACAGCTGGTAAGGAGCTTTGCACTGAGAAAATCCCACACGATATAGAGGTTTCTTTTGTTGGTATCGAGCCTATAGGGTTGAATTGAGGGCATCTTGGACTTTTTGTAATATTGACAGATGACTTTCTCATTAGTAAAATCACATCAGAAGGGGGGGACTTTTCCCTGTAGCAACTCAGAAGGAGGTAAATAATAATCTTTAGTAGAAGACATGAAGGCCATGGTCTTAACCAGTTTAGCTCTCCTAATAGCTTTTGTAACTGTGCCAAGAATAAGATTTTTGAATGCACCAGTTGAGGGTTTTGAGAGGACCAAAACCGAGGTCTAGGCTAGTTTTGTCCCCAATATTTTAAAGGAAGGAATAGTTTGAATCTTATCATTGGATATGTTGCAACCCTCCTTTTTCTAAGTGCTCTCGAAGGGTCAGGTAATGCTGAGCCCAGTTGTTGGACATCAGCAGGCTCCCAGGATGATGTCATCTATATAAACATTCGGGTGGACGCTGTCGATTTTTTCATTTAAGGTGATAGAAGACATGAAACATAATATTGACAAAAGGCTGGCTGTTAGCCATACCTTGAGAAGAACTATCCATTATATTGCTCATCTGCTTCTGAAGTTGGACTGAGGGGACAGAGAATTGCAACCTTTCATAATCATTGGATAAAGAGGTATTGAAAAATAACAATCTTTAATATCAATAACAATTTAAGGGGTTAAATCTCTTGAGATAAGAAGGGATCCATGGGAGGCCACGCAGAGGTGTGCCAACAATAAACATTCCTATCATTAATTTTTCGGGAGGTCTCGTAAAAACATCCTCCCATTTCCCTGTGGCCTTTTGTATAACAAAAACTGACTGTTCCATGTGCTAAGATGAAGGTTTAATGTGTCTTAGGGCTAACTGTTCTTGGACAATTGCCCTCAACATTGGTTTATTTTCAGTAGGAAGGGGCCACTGTCGACCCAGAGTGGGGGGCCATCTCGCCATTGAATGGCAGGAATTGGGCTTAGCAGTGGCCCTTAGGATTTGGGGGTTGAGATCCTATTTGATGATTAGAAGTTTTTTTCTCATATCTTTGTTAATATATCATTTTGAAGTTCTCTATGGGTTGTAGTATGTAAGCCTCAGCTTCTCCTAAGAGTCTGGCCTTAATAAATTAGAAGTTATTCTAATGGGCCACAAGGGGTCGAACTTCCCCTGGTTTCCATCTATATTCTCATCTAAGCCCAATTTCTGTCTCTTCTGATTGAGTGTTTCCACCTACTCCAAGTAATGCTAGGCTGGAATTAGTTCCCATTGGGGTGGAATCTCTTCCATTCCTTAGTATAGTATGCTCTGTCCAGTATCAATTAGGGAATGAAATTTTTTTCCTTGATATATAATATCTATCTTTGGTCTAACCCTGGATCAATAGAGGAACTGTCCACATGGACCTTAGGGGGACTGTGAGCAGGGAACCTCCTTGGTGTAACGGGGCTGGAGGCTTGCCCCTTAGGAGTTTAAAGGGTTTCCCCTGAATATCAATTTTAGACCTGTAATCTTTTTTTTAATGATATCCTCTTTTACACCAGGAACAAATTAAGTGTTCTAGGGGCAGTGGACTTTGAGTCTGGCCAGGGGAGCTTCTGGAGGTTGATAAGGGGCCATTCGGGGCCGTCTTTTTAAAAAATGGCCCTGTCGTCCACACTTAAACAGGTCCTTTTCCATTTCAAAACTGTTGCTAATACCTTCAGTGTGGGCATTAAGGGCCGATGGTCAATATTTGAGATTGTGAGTTGTCGAACCACATCTTGGTGGCAATAATCCATCTCCCATGATTCTATCTTTTAACCCGGCACAAGGCCAGCTTGTGATCTGCGGTTCATCCCTTCCCAAACTAACATTTTGCAAATTGGTCCTCATCGTACCAGGTGGAAGTTTCTTTGAAGGCCTTTTTTTCCACTCTCTCAATAAATGTGGCCAGATCTCTCATTAGCTTTCTGAGTGATTTCCAGCTTTAGGAGGCATGTAGGGCCTTCCTCTAGCTTTTTCCATGCTTGCCAAGCCTAAAAGCTCGCACCTGCAATTCGTCAGGGCTGAGGATTGATGCCTGTTGGATGCCTGTGGGCATAGTGATCACTAGTTCCTGACAGCATTCCAAAGGTTATTGGTATGGGGAGGAGATTTGCAGCTTGGTTCCTCTCAGCCTGCATATGGCATTCATCAGAAAAAATATTGCACCCCATTTAATAAATAAAGGTCCAGGGAGCACGGCTGTTGGTTAGATCCTTCCATCTCTACTCGTGCAGGCATTGATGGGCGAGACTTTTGTAAAATACATTTTGCCCATGGCGAGTTTGGACCATCTTCTGCAAGCTTTTTTTAATTTTTTTAACTCTTGAGTCTCCCAGGGGTTACCAAATTTGAGGCTGTCTCCTCTCGAATTTCAAATTAACTGGGAAATGTTTTACCGTGAAAGCCCCTAGAGGGCGCTAACAGCTGCTGTGAAATTTGGAACTCTTGGTAAAGTGGTGGGACAGAAGGCCCGGGCAGGGGCGGGCTCATAAGAATGGCGGATCCCGCTCACAAGGTGGTGAGCCATTGTGGCCGGTGGCCTTTGTCCTCAGGGAATTTGTTAGAGCCTCTCTAAGGGAGGGGGCTGTAATTTTTTTCTAATTCTCCAGAGCGGGATTTCTTTGTTTTCTAGGGGAGTGGTTAGGCTTCTCAATCTGCGGACCGGAGGGGCCTGCTGTTTTAATTATTCCGGACCGGGAAAAGACTAGATATTTTTATTTTTACGCGGGCTTGCTTCGTTACCTCAATTCGAATGATTTGAGGTTGCCGGCTCTGTGGCCTCTGGCAGATTCTTTTTGCTGTCTCTGCAAAAGAGAGCCATGTTTTTACGGGCGGATAAAGCTGGATAACTCCAGAGGCGGGGACTTCCCGTATTCATGTTCTCTACTCTCTTAAATGTGTTCTGCTTCGAGGCCACGTTTTCCAAGAATTAAAATCAGACTTGGGGAGGCCAGGGAGCCTGCCCGTATTAATGAATTCCTAAATATTTTTTAGCCTTGTGTATCAGAAATTTGGAGACCTTGCTTCTCTTAAAATACAAGCCATGCCTTGAGGGCTGGGTCTTGAGTTTTTCTAAATTTAATGCTTGCCCCATAATAGAGGGTATTTTTGCCAGAGAGACGTTTGCGTCTTAACCTGTGCTAAAGCCCACGATAATTTTTTTGTGCCCCATGTTGGGTGCTCAATTCTGCCAGGGACTGCTGAGTTATAAATGGGGCCGAGGTCTAAGCTACCCCCCTTTTTGGGCCCTAAAAGGAGGTTTCTTTCTGCCTGCAGAAGGAAAGAAATGTAACTTACTGGCGAAGATGGGCTTAACGGGCAAAAATAGCTGAGTGCCTCCCACCGCCTTGCTGGACGGATACCACGCCAACC
The DNA here is from genome assembly GCA_025594165.1 of Tamias sibiricus. Taxonomy (NCBI): domain Eukaryota; kingdom Metazoa; phylum Chordata; class Mammalia; order Rodentia; family Sciuridae; genus Tamias; species Tamias sibiricus. The sequence goes on from JAKELJ010000535.1 coordinate 16,559, forward strand.
AGGGAGTTTTGTAGAGAGCAAGAAGCCACAAAACTCCAATTTATTGGCAAGGTGCTGAACTTAAATAGGTTCTAGAACTAAAACCAATCAACCAGCAGAGCCGGGGGGAGGTTCGGGACTCTCACGCTATGTCATAGCCACACCCCTTTGTTTAGCCACGGTCCTCCAAAGGGCGTGGTAAGCTAGCCAATGTCCTTCCCCTTGGCAGACATAAGTCCACACCCATCGACTGGCCTCCCCGGCATGTTCCTGGGCCTTCTAAAGGCAGGGGGAGGGAAATATCGGCAGCCTTCACTTTCCCAATCTAGCTTATTCCTTTGGGGTAGACCTCTATGCCTCTTTTGCTGGACAAAAGAGGTTCCATTCCGGGTTACAGGGAGTGCTAAGACCCCACCTTTTATAATTCGTGACTATTAGGGCACTTGGGATTGTTGGTCACCACTTTCTGTTGGTCCCCATAAAGATTGCTCTGCAGGGGATGGGGGAGGGGTCCTAAATCTTTTGGCCCAGAGATCACATTCAAGATATAGATATACTTGTCTTGTCCTGTGGCATGGTTTCAGGGTCACACCAGTGCGATGGCCAATGTTTTTATTTGCCCATGTTAATCCTGTAGTCCCTGAGGTACACAGGCAAACGAGGCAGAGGCACAGAACATAGGCAATCCTTTGACTTGTGCAGTTCTTACCTCTGTGAGTGTGGGTCCCTGAAATGGCTTCTCTAACTACGCAGAACCATCCGGCATGCTTGGCCACTGCTCCTGGGATTCTGCTCTGTATGCACAGAAGCTGAAGGGGACTTGCCAGATTATAATAAATCGTCTTCTGGTGTTGAGAAACATTTCAAATCCCCTCTAAATTCTGATGAAAAAACTGATACCCCTTTGTGGTGGTGGGTGGTCTCAAGAGGAATTAAGTGGGCATTTGGCAATTGGACGCTCTGAGGGCTCCACCATGTTAAAAATGGGATGATCTGCTGTAAATGGAAGACCGTCAAGGGTTGCCTGGATCCCCTTTCTCTTCTGCCAATGTGAGGAAAGCTGGGCCCAATAAGGAACTGCCGCTTAACCAGGCATGCTGACATGATGGCAACCTTGACCTTGGCTTTCTAGGTCCAGAAACTGTGATGATTTAACCTATTTGTAAAAAATAAATTTTCCCTGTCTTACATATTTTGTTGACAGATACACAATACATACTAATTCTCTACTTGTCTGAGGTTCAATGTTCATCAGACAGGGTGATCATCCTGGCTGGGCTCTGACCTCACCAGGTGAAGTCCTTTGAATTGCCAGTCTAGCAGGGGAGAAAGGGTGAAGGAGCAGGGACCTTTTCTGCTTGTTGGGCTTGGATAAGGCAAGCTGCTGGAAATTCTACAGGCCTTAAAAAGTGGATGTGGATTTCTGCTGACATCCTACAGATACGAGAAGTGGATCTTTGCCCACCTGTGCTTCCAGATGAGGAATAGGCAGCCACAGCTGGTGTCTGTCTTGTGAGAACGTACGCAGACCTTTAGCACCTAAACCATGCCCAGACTCCTGACCTGCAAAAGGATGAGGTGGATCTAGTAAAAAGCGTGTGTGTCCTTCTAGTCACCATAACACAGATTACATTTTCTTGGTATAAGGGGAAGGGAAATAGATTTATAGGAGATGAAGACATGTTGGGAGACTAGAAAAAAAAACGCATTTTCTTTTTTATTCAAAGTTGTTGTATTTATGCGATAGTTGTATGCTTTATAATTCATAATTTACATTATTGTGCATGCTTTTTAAAAAAACAATGTTTGAATACAATGGTATATGCGTACCTTTCAACTCTTCAATCATGCATTTAGCATAATGACATCCAATCTTATTCAACACCTTTCTCTTTGAACTTCTTGCAGTAATACATGTTTAAACATATGCATTCAAATTGTCAATAAAAGGTGGAATATAATTTACCAGTGTTAAAACCTTTGCTGGGTGCCCATGAGAGATTGTGTCAAATAGAGAGTATATTATACACTATTGAACCAGGCACACTTTTATTCATCGTTAAAGGAACAAAACTACTGAGCATGGTGAGTTGAAGATTGTGAAGGCCGAGAAAGCTCTCCTACTTGGCTTTTAGAAGCTCCCGTGCTGTGTGTTCCAGTATGCATTCATGTTTTTGGTTGCAGATTCCACACACATTTCCTCTTAGTCTTCAATGGAGCTGCAGCTGAGCCCATGTCCTGTGGAATATTCGCATCTACTAGATGGTGTAAGTTGAATTTTCTGCTCACCAGCTGCTTCTGTAAAGCAGTAGCCAGAGTCCCCCAAACATTGCAGGGTGCATCTTGTGAAGAAGAAATACAGCCCACATATATGGCCATTACCACAAACAACAAGCAGAAGGAGGCTGCCCTTCATGCACAGCCCAAGTGCTTAAGACCTGGTCATGCCTTGGCTACCGAGTAATCCAGATGAACACTGCAAAAAGAGTCTTCCTCCTCCTACAGCAGAAGCCGCTAGTTGGAACTTTTCCACAGGTGTTCCAGTAATCATATAGGTAACTCCAGGGAGAATACAGGGATAGATAAATATTTTCGGTTAAGAGAAGTGAGAACTGGAATTGTTGCAGTTACAGAGATGGAGGTGTCGGGCTGGCAATGGCAAGGACAGGGCGGGGGTGATGAAGTGATCCATTTACCCCACAGCTGTCACAGTCTTGTTATTGAGGCTTCAACTGAACATGTGGGCACCAAGTACTTTCAGCTGTTGTTTCTCAGCCAACCCCAGGTAATGTACCAACCAATTAAATGTGTTTTTAACCCAGTGCTGGAGTTGTATATTGCTGTCAAAAACACAAAAGAGTGTGATCAAACACAACACAGTGTGTTTAAAGGAAATTGGGGACTAGTTACCGGGATCAGGTGCTTACAAATAGCACTCCATTTGATGTTGATTCCTTTCATCCAAACTGTTCCTTGCTATGGCCTTGTCGGGCACTGCTGCTACCAACTGGCCAGGAAATCCAGTATTGCAAAGTGCTAGGAAGGAACTTTTATGCTCTCCAATAGGTGATTTGTAAAAGCATTTTCTGCTCTTCAAAGAAAAGTGTTTGGGCCAGCAGCGCCTCATTAAGTTCTGCCCTCCAAACCCTTACCTCCAGGATGAAAGTCCTGATGATCCAGCGATCAGACAAGCCACTATTCCATGGACCATTCCTGTAACATTCAAATAAACCCACAGGGGCCTCAGCAAAAGTAAGGAGATTACCCATGGTGTCCAATTCTACACAATGTGCTGCACAGCATCTGGGCTTAGGGCCTTCACCTCAGCCTTCACACTCTGTTGCCCGTCCTTGGCTTGGGATACCCTACTCACAAGTTTGCAATTTTACATTAATGATAACTTGAACTTTTAAAATCCATATTTATTAAATTATTGATATACAGTAATTAACTTCACTTCTTTCATTAATTATTTATTCAGAAGTGACTGTATCTATGTTGGCTACATATACATACATTATATATAAGGTATGTTCCCCCTTATTTCCTCTTCCGAAGTGAGATAACACATGTTAATTTTTGTAAATAAGGGGGGGGAAAAAAACATCTGTTTAGTGGCAGAAGAAGGTAATTAAATGTACTCAAGGCAAATGCACATAGAATGAAGCTAATGAATTCTCTCAAAAGGACTGGAGAAGGGCTTTCACCTGATCCTGAAGAAATGCTAGTTATTCTGGACAAGCAACGTGTAAATTCTAGCTACAAGAGAACTATGAGAAATTATAGTTAAAGGAATGCTTACCTAGCTGTTTGAGGAAACCTAGTACATGAGACGGAAATAACTTAAGGCTTGATAAAGAGAGAGCTGTGAGGAAAAACATTGGAAATAGACGCCATAAACAGATCCCCAAAAGTTTGCTTTGGCCAGTTGAAGATTTTTACCCTAGTCATGGGACACAGAGAGAGACCCATATTGGGATTGTTGCACTCAAATATGAGAAAAAAAAATAGAATGAGGTTCAGATTCATTTCATGAAATAAATCCTCTATGACTAATTAGAACTTGAGGGAGGAGGAAAACGTATTTTAGACTTTCGCATTTTCAGTCTCCAAATTTATTCCCTTCATTCTTGACAGGCTTACTGGAGTTGATTTTCCATGAGGAAAAACTTGTTCTATGTGGATTTGCTGATAGCTTACTCCTATCAAAGTTTATTTTTATATAGCATTGACTTTGTAACTATGCAGCAAAAACTCTTTCTGTTGGAGTTGGGAGAGGAGATTTTCTTGACCCTTGCTAAGTCTCAGCTTTGGCACTTGTCAGCCAAAACACAGAGAAATTATTTAGGAAGCTTTAAATAAATTTCATGTAGTCTTTTACATTTTCACGCATTATCTGGGGGGGGGTGGTGTGAGGGAAGGGGCAGGGGCCATTCAGGACTCCTTTAGACTAATTCCATACAGTGTTAGCTTGATTTATTTTGCCACTTGCTTTGTGAGGGAAAACTGACTCTTTTTTTAAAATGAATGAAATCTTACCATATAATATGTATTTAAAAGTTCTAAGGAAAACTACAACTTATTTATGTAAAAAAGAAAGTCAGGAAAAGTTTTAAATCTAACAAATAATGCAATGAGGTTAAATATATTACAGTCCATTTAAATCTATTAAAAGGGTAAGATTAGTGGTTAAAAAAAAAAAAAAAAAGTTTAAAATCCTTAGCCAAAACCTAGACAAAACAATTTAAAAGAGAATTAACAATATTTAATATAAAAATAATTATCAATTAGGAGTTAAATGTATGTATTGTTTGTAAGTAATTTAGAACTTTTAAATATTTTTTCTCCAAATTTTAGATGTTATGGTCAATTTTTTTTTTTAGTTGTAACACAATGTCGTATTTATTTTACATGGTGCTGAGGATGGAACCCAGGCCTCACATTGATAGGCAAGAACTCTACCTGAGCCACAATCCCAGCCCCAAATTTTAGATTTATCGAAGAATGACATATGTCAGTTTAAACTTTTGGATTGTAAAAAGTCTTGAGAGGGCAAAATGTTGTCAACATAGAATGTACATCTTATTGTATTTAACATCCTTGTGTGTCCTTTTGTAAACTTTTTTAACAGTGTCCTTTTGAAGTTGAAATAGGTTACTAATGGTAATAATTTTAACTAGAGAAAATTAGAACACTTTCTTTCACTAGAATGTCTTTGAAGAATAATGGTGCATACATATTATATGCCTTTGGCCTATAATTATCTATCTCACATTTATGGTTCTGGTCTACCATAAGAAACTGTGTACATTAAACAAATATTTCCTTACTAAGAGAGTGTTTGAGTATTAATTATATCTAATACTATTTTAAGTACCATTACCAACTACTAACATAATAAATAATTAATTTTAAACATCTTTACCTCAAGGAAAAAAAGTGGAATTTTGTTTTAATGAATAAGAAATTTTTATTCCTCTTGCCTATCCTTCAAGGACTACTTATTCAGGGTTCCTCATTCTGATGCATTATAGTAGAATAAAACACAATATTCTCCCTAAATACCCATACGATGTCTAATACCAGATAAAGACGGTCTATCCATTTTTTGTTTCAAAATTGATTTACTGGCACTGAAGTTTGTAACTCAGTAGTAGATTGCCTGCCTCACACGTGAGAGGCACTGGACAGGGTTAGATCTTGGCAGACCACATAAAAAAAATAAAAATACAAATATAGGTATTGTGGCCCATGCTACAACTAATGAAATATAAAGAAAACAAGTGTGTGATATGATATTTTAAAAAATAATTGATTTAAATGCCATTTCACCAATATAACCACCATCTTTACTACAAAATTTAAAAAGTGAGAAAGAATGAAGGTTCAAGTAGTAATCAAATAAGTAAGGTGTTGAGACTAATATTATTTCCAAGCACAAATGTTAAATCAGCTGGGAATAAGAACTAAAGCAGAACATGCTTCTACATAAATATCTTCATGCCTGAACATGCAAAAGCTATGTGGTCATTTGCCAAAACATGTGGACACCCTTTGTAGTTTTTTGAGTAAAATACTAACAAAAGTATCTTTCTAATAAAAGGTCCTAAAGTACCTTTTGTGAAAAGTAAATGTCCTTATCCTCAGAACAAACCCAACGTTTAGAAATAGAAAAGGACTTACTTCCACGACGGGCCGGTCCAAACAAAGCAGAAGAGTGGAGCGCTGTTTTCCATCTCCCGCTTGAAGTGGAGACCGCAGCTCTAGAGTCAAGGTCCGAAAGGACGCCTGGGTGCAGTCCTCCCAGAGCGCGGAGAGGGCGGGCGTGACCCCACTCCCTCGAGCACACCACCTCCTTTCGTTCAACTCCAGATCTCCGAGTCGGGGAAAGACGCTTGCCATTGCAAAATTTGCGCCGAAAGGTGGCGGAAATCCAAGCAGGACCACTCTGCGGCCCTCTACTTTCGCACCGCCCCGAGCGGGGCCAGGCAGGGGCGGAGCGCCAGCATCACCTCTAGGATGAGCGAGGATCCTCGCAGCGTGGTCTGCACGCCGGCTCGCGCGCTCTGTGCTGTCTTCGATCCTCCCAGGAAGCGTGCCGCTTTGGGGCCGCCGCGATCTAGGCCTGCTTAGGCCTGGGCACGGACCGCCTGGCGTGGAGGAGTGATAGACGGCGCCGCTGTCGGCAGCCAGGCGGAGGCCGCCCCCGGCGGGGTCCACGTGGACGACGGAGGCGGGGTCGGGCTGAAGGCCCCGGGCCACAGTGGTGGTGGGCGGGCCGAACCGGTGGCCGGCGCTTGCTGGGCGCTCCGGCCTGACTGCGGGGAGGAACGCCGGGCTTGGACGAGTCCTGCGCGTCCGTGGGCGGCTGCTGTGCGGTGGCTGGTGCGGGTGGAGGCTCTGCTGCTGCGGAGGGGTAGCTGCGACCAAGGCTGGCTGTTGCTGAGGCGGGCGGCGGATCGTGGCTTAGGGACCGCGCCGGGCCCGGGTTCATGAAACCCGCGATTCCGATTGAGGCCGTGCCGGGCGCGGAGAGCGGAATTCGCGGAGG
>JAKELJ010000536.1:0-23424 GCA_025594165.1 Tamias sibiricus
AAGGCCGGGAATGAATGCCAGACCAATTTGCTCAAACCCAAATAATAGAAAATGATGAAAGTTTTCATAGAAAACTGAAAGAAAGTTTTCTTTCTAAAAAACATGAGGAAGTTTTCATAGTAAAGGTTTTCTTTCTAAAGTTTTCTTTCTAAAAAGTACTGAAGAAAGTATTTCATAGAAAACTGAAGTGGGCATTTTCATAACTTTTTGACAGGATTGGCTCCCTGTCTTAAGTGGAATTAGGCTGGTTTTTATAAAATCATTCCCCCCCTTTTTTTTACTTTTTAAATCTTTGAAAGGGAGTAATTGATAGGCTTATTTTTTCGATGGTACATAATTAGATATTAAATTGCAGCTTAATTACTGGAGCATATAGTTAATAACACATGGGACAATAAGTAGTAAGAGAAGGTTACAAATTATAGGACCTAGAGGATGTTTAACCATGGAAACTAATTTCCAAGCTTAACAATAATTACTCGTTTTTATTTTGTTAATCTCTGTCTTATCTCATCTATTGTTGTTGGATAACGGTTAGATTATCTAGTACATTAAAACATCACATTGTCTGGGAATTGTTGGCACCCAAAGTGATGTTTTGATAAAAGAAAATTATAAAATTAATAACCACTTATTTTCGTAACATTGAGGTTTGAAGTTTTTTTTCTTTTGATTTAATTTTGTCAAAACTTGTGCCAGTTAAGGTTAGCGTTTTGCTAAATTATAGGCTAATTTTTGTGATTTCTTTTCTTTTTGGGTATTTTACTACTAGACCCGGAATAGTGGCAAAAGAAAGGCGCGGTAATTGCAGTGTCTAGTGGGTCTAGGAGGATTAAATTGTCATCGCAGTTGGCGGGCAGACTTTGGGCATTTGGTGGGGAGCTGTCAGAGATGGCTGTAAAGGAAAGATCTGTTCTAATAGAATAGATCAGAATAGTCTGTAGGCAAAGCCTGAAAAGTTGCTTTAATTACAGAGAAAAAACCCATCCTGCTGGCAGTCGTTTGCCATTGGGTACGGGAGTTTTTCTTTGCTCAATAGGATACAAATTGGGGGGGGGATGGGGAAGGATGCAATCTATGTAATTAAACAATGTTTTTGTATAACCTTGAAGATGGCAAAGCTGGCTCTGCATGGTTTTACTGGCCTGTCTTGTTTGCGTTGCATCTATCACCAGTGACGTATCAATAGTCAGTATTTTTTCATAGATAGACCCCATAAGATTGTTAGCTAGGCAAATGATGGATGGAGTTTTCTTCTTGTACACAGAAGGAACTTTTGTCCATAGTGTCACCAGCCAATTGTAACTAACTAAAAATTTTGAGTAGTTACAGAATTTAGGGGACTCACAGAAACATCTACCTGTAAAAGTAGTCTTTTTGAATAATCATATCTATTGGGCCCCTTTTTTTAAGCTTAGTACAGGAATATTGTCTTGAATCTTGAGGGTGAGCATAGTATTTATAGATTTTAAAAATTTTTATTATCTCTTCAAGATTGGTCTGTTAAGATTTCTCATGGTCTTATTGAATTCTGACTAAAAATTTCTTGATTATCTTTATACCATTTGATAGGCAAATTAGCTGGATCTTGAGGTAGAGTAAGTACAATTTAGTATTAGTGGAGATCCTGCAATAGCAGGTCCTTCTTGGGCTACAAATGGGGTACAAGTTTGTTGAGGCCAGCTTTAGCTAAAACCCAAGGTTTTACATGTATTACTCCAACAGGCAAAAATTATTAGCATAATGCTTATGAATAACTGGGATGCAATAAGTATCTAGTGGACAAAATATTTAACCTTAGTAATTTTAACTTTAAAAAGGCCCACGCTCAGTCACTTTCCACCTCTGGCTGATGGATTCTCTTTCCAGAGGGTTTTTCCTCCGTGGTTTCTGTAGGTGTCTTTTTTTTAGTTGGTGAGTGATGGATCTAGGCAGGAATACTAGCAACTTTGACGGCAGTAGGAGTGCGGAGAATCACGATGTAAGGGCCCTTTCACCTGGCTCAAGGTAGTTTGTTTTCAAAAGTCGTATAAGCACAGCTTCGCCTTGGTTGGTATAAACATGATCGCGGCAGTTGTGTCCAATGGGACTGAGCCTGCCTGCGACATGGAACAGATCTTAATTTTGATTAATTGTAGCCCTTTGAGTGTTCTTTCGGATTGGAATGTCTCTCACAGATCATTGGGGTACTCTGGATTCTAAGGCTGGGTGGCCGCCCATAAATTATTCCATAAGAGGTAATTTTTCACGAGTAAAGGAGAGCAAGGCGGCACTTAAGAGAGCAATAGGATAGGTGATCACCAGTTACACCAGTCTCATGTATTATTTAGTCAAAGTTTTTTTTAATGTTTTATTTATTTTTTTATCTTTCTTGAACTTTGAGGTGGTATTATTATAATGTAATTTATAGTGTATATTTAGGGACTCTGAAATTAATTGAGATTAATTTGGCCGTGAAGCGGGCATTGTCAGACCCAAAGTTAGAGAAGGCCAAATTTAGGAACAATTTTGTTATTAGTTTTTTTTTTTAAACTATTATTTGTTGGCTGTTTTTGTTTGGTAGGAATGCTTACCCAGCCTGAGACAGTTTCAAACAAAGACTAACAAGTATTTATATCTATTAGTTCTGCGTTTAAATTTTAGTAAGTCTAATTTCTAAATATTTACCAGGTACTGTACCTTACTTCTGTTTTCCTGTGGAAGATGGTTCTTTTTAGCATATACTTGATGTCCATGTCATGTAGCGATTTGAAATGTTTTGGAGAATCTCTCGGTGTCCCGGGATAACAAACAGAGGGTGAAATTAGTTTTGAAGTCCTTTTTGGAGATAAATGTATCGCCTTTATCATAAACCTGTGTAAAATGTGTCACACTTATTCGTGTATAAGACTGAAATGTGCCATAAAAGTATAACATGCAATAGTGACTTGAATTAGTTTTTTGGAGTGGAAGCATATGTCTCTTCACTGGGAAATTCACGCCTTCATGACTGATAAGAGAAGAAGGTGAAAATCATGGCAATCGTCAGTAGACAATCTTTTTTCACCCTTTTACACTCTCGGCCTCCTCAGGTGACTCGTGAGAATTTGTTGCCTCCCTTGAGTTCATGAAATTGTGAAATCAATTTACTTGCTGCATCGCTTCTGGATCTTGTACGCATTGGCCAGGTCACTGATAAAATCAGATGGGTGATAGCTGCTTGGAAAAGACCTGCTCTTAGGTCAGAAATTTCCTGAGTTGTCTTCTTCCATCCAAGGGATTTTATCCTCAATACTCAGGTGCAACAGAGCCTTCAAGAGGATAATAAGGCGCCCACCCTGATATGGACCATGATTAGTTGAGAATGAAGTTCCCACCAAGACCACGTGCTAATGAACTTAGAGTGCATTCCGGGCCCAGAGTGGTTTCTGCATTAGGAAATGAAAGGGGTCTTTGATGTAGTTTGAGGCATGTTGGAGGCAATTGTGTGCCAACATGCAAGATGGTTGTGATCCCCACTTGAGAAATCAAGAAGTATTTTGTAATTTACATCTATATTTCAAAAAAATAAAGGTTATCCTGAGAGCGGGGTCACTCAGTAGGGAATCATAACAGCCAGTCAAGCTTTTTTGCGGTTCTGTTTTGCGAAATGGCGTTTTTTTCACACAGGAAGGGCGGGGAAGGGGGAAGCGGCCTAAAATGAGCACCTTGGCGCACTATTGTCAGTTTTGGGCCTTCTTGGGAAAAGCCTCAATGTTGTGCTCCAATTGAGGCCTAGTATTAAAAGTAGTATGCTGGTTGTTGTGTAGATCTGGCCTTTCTAAAATGATTGCAAGAGGCTGGGATGCCCAGAGACCTCCCTGTCTTTTCCAGGGCCTGAGGGAGGAACTGAGTTATTGGTGATATCCTCCAGCCTGAATCGGCTGGATATTGGGCCCAGACCAGACCCGGAGAGACCGGATTTGCTTCCACAATAATCTGGCACTGAGCCTTGTGCTAAGCTCTGTCACTTGACCTGAGGACACAGTCAAAGGGATAATGAAGGTGGCTTTGACACACTTTGTTCTTGTCCAGGCTCATTGGGAGAGATGCAACAAGCGCTTATGTTGAAGTCAACATGTGGTAGTGCTCTAAGCCATTCAGGTCAAAGTAGAACAACCAAACAAACATTGTAGTGGCACAAGACCGCATGCAGCATCTGTGTCCAAGCCCCAAGAACAACATACCGAAACCAGAGTCAAAACTCAATTTGGAAACTGTTTTTCAAGTAAGCTGGTGGCATGATCTTTTCAACATTATCACACAAGGATCATTAGGGAGGGCAAATCTATGCCATTGTTGAGATCAGATAGGTAGAAAGCTGTGTAGGTCTTTAAGTTGGCACTAGGTTTTTTTGTTTTTATGTTTTTTTTTATTCTGCATATCTATCTATCAGTTTATTTCAATGTGCTTCCTTGAAGACACACAGGACTGGGCAAGTTGATTTTAATTAAAACAATCAAGTGACAAGGAGAAAACAAAGAAAAAAGTCTGTGAAGGACAATCAAAATAATTAAGGAAATAAAATTCTGCTGGCTAATGATACCCGTGTAAAGGAGGTGGTCACTTAACGAGTATAAGACTGAAATGTGCATAAAAGTATAAGCATGAATAGGACTGAGATGAGTTTTGAGTGGAAGCATAGTTCACACTCGCTGGAAATGTCACGCCTTCATGGGTGAAAGGAGAAGATGGAGAAAATCATGCACCGTCAGTAGAAACGCTTACAGTTTTCGGCCTTCTCAGGTGACTCGTGAGAAGTTGTTTGCCCTCCTTGAGTTCATTGCAGGAGCCCTGTGTTTTTGGGGATTGTCTTGAAATGCAGTTGACTATGAGCCAGGGAGATTTGGCCATTGTCGCCACCTACGTAGTCTCACGGGATTTGTTGCGGGATCTCGAGTGACCTGGCCGAAATTGCTGATCGGGTCAGCGCCATTTTAGTGGTGTGTTGGCGTGGGTTAGTTGTTGTTTATAAACCTGAGAAGAGGAAAGTTATCAGAATAAAAAAGCGGTTTGTCTCCAGTTTGCTTCTGAAGTTCTTCCCGCGGCTCCCGTTGCTCCAAGCGCTTCAGGCGGCAACAGATGGCGGCCCGTACGGGAACTTTGGAGCGGACAGGTAATAACTGAAAGGTCTCTAAAGAAGTGTTCGAATATAACTGAATCCCAAGTGATAGAGGCATGCAAAGACCCCTGATATACCCTTAACTCTGTTCTCAGTGAGGAGTATATAGATCAAAAGTGAAAGTGATCAAAAAAGAGTAGATTCCACTTCGGGCCCAACAGAGACCAGAAAAGAGAGTTATTAGAAGAGACCCAAAAATGGACAAAAATCCGCCAAGCTATTAAAGCTATTCGAAGTAATTCTTGGCGAAAGCCTGAAGTATACTTTTCTCTCACTGGAACCTGGGGCTCAGGATATCCGCCAGTCAAGAGAAATTAGCAGATGGTGAGGTAATCTAGATAAAATTGATTCCTGAGGAAAAAGAGAGAAAAAGAAACTTAAAAAGAACCGAGAAAAAGGGTCCGTCAGGCAAGAGGATCACTTGCCCTGAGTCAGTTACAACTCCCCCATGGGAGTGGAAATCCATTACAGAAAATAATGAAGGTTATTACTGAGGCATCCTTGCATACCCTAGATACAGAAATAAAAAGTCTTTCTGATCGCTTATGCGCCCCCTCGGAGGACTACTCACAGATACATTGAGGAAACCGCCAAGCATTTGAAAAGAAGAATGGACAGAGTGTCCATCAGTCAGTAGATTTCAAAACTATAAGAAAATCTCAAAGAGGCAGTAATGACTATATGGGCCCCAAGCTCCTTTCACGTTGTAGTATGCTGGAGTCCCTTAAACACCTTTAGCTTAAACCCCCTCAGACTTGGAAAAAGTCTATGTAAAGCAACATTAAAAGCGGGGGCAATTCTTGGTTTGGCGATCGCAATTCCAAGAACTTTGTATAGAAACTGGCTAAAAGAAAACGGCCGGCTGCAGGGTTTGAAAACTATAATATAGACAATGGCTCACTAGGAGAAGGGCAACTCCCAGACTTACAGGCTCAAACAGAATATGAACACAGATGCATAAGCTCAGATAAGAGGCAGCTGCCTTAGAGGCATGGGAAAAACTGTACACAGGACCTGGGGAACTACAAGGTAGCTTGTCAAAAAAGAGATTCAAGGACCTAATGATCCCGTATGGCCGGACTTTGCAGATCGAGCTTTTTGAGAGAACTGCAGGTAGTGTGTTTGCAGAAGTTGACCCAAGCTATGCCTTTTAGTTTTAGTTCAATTAGCTTATGAAAATGGCAAATTAAATAGTGCCAAGCAGCCATCAAGCCATGGAGAACTAAAAAAGGATCGATCCGTATATATAACAACTATGTAAAAGATAATAAATGGCGCCTTTGTCACAGGAAATGTGATTGCAAGCCTCAATGAGAGGTGCATCCTCTCGAAATTTATCACAAAGGCTAAACGTAGATATTATAAGTCAAATCATGGATATTCCAGGCAAAATTATCATAATCATCAGGCAATTCTAGGCAAAATCCCAAAAGAGAAATAAGACCAAGCTCATATTCGTGCCCCAGGCCGCTTGCCCCCAGTGTAAAAAGGGGAAATCATTGGGCCAATAATGCCATTATCAAAATTTGACAAATCCAAAGGAAATCCTTTGTTCAGAATTAAAAAAACTGCCGGGGCCCAATACACCTGTGCCCACAAATGTTACTCGCATTGTCAGAATGATATCTCTCCATCATCCACTCAGATGCTTCCCCTAACACAATCCACTACCCATCCTACTCCCTCGGAAATAGGAACAATAGGAATGCATGATTAATATCCTCTTTCCACCGCCCGAAGTATTGTTAACACTGAAATGGGGTTCAACTGATTTCCCACATACAGGACCTCTTCCCCTCAGTACTGGTAGGACTTATTTTATCGGCGTAGTCCTAAAATCTTATTAGGTTAGCAAGTGACCCCAGGTTTAATAAACTCAGACTACAAAGGGGAAATTAAAAATAATGCATAGCTCACCCAAAGTGTAGTTCTGTTAACAAGGAGATAGAATAGCTCAGAATTTGCTTCTCCTTCCCAATTTACATAATTCATTTAAAATGGGTTATGCCTCAAAAAGGGAACAATTGTTAGCCACCTGGAAAGCGGATTGCAGCCTGGAACGGCAGCGCCGCGGGAAGGAGTCTGGAGACAGGATGGAGACGAAAAAATTCTATTAATCATTCCTGGTCTCTTGTCTCGTGAAATTTATAAACAACTTTATAAAATACACACACTCACAAAGAAACCAAGCCACGTCCCTCTTACAAGACAACTACACATTATATCTATACAAATAGCGCTAAAAACTCCTGTCCTTTCTCTCTCTGGGTCTCATCCCTTGCCCCGAGCAGGAATGGTGCCTTTCCTCCGATCTGCTGAGTCACTCCTCCCAAAAAAAAAAGAATATCCTCACCCCCCCCTTCCCCCGTGAAGATCCTGTGTCCAAGTCTCGTGACCAACAACGGGAAGGCGACCAATGCCCAAAAATGTCAATCTGCTGAGTCCATTGCTCAAATCTCCTCGAGATCCTGGGGGCCAAGTCCCGTGAGACTATAAACGGAAGGCGACAATGCCCAAAAATGACTATGTGCCCACCATAGTCAACCGCAATCTTAGCTATCTCCCACAAACAGGGCTCCTGCATTTCCCCCTTTTGTTTTAAAAGAGGGGATGCTCTAGGACGTCTATGTGCAACCAACATTCTTACCCGTCATCGGATAATCAAGGCTGTGCCCTTGACTCCTGTCTTCGGGTTGATATGTCGGCCACATGAGACTGTCCCGTGCGACTGTGCCTGTCTTAGGTTGTCCCCCTCTGGGGATCTTACCCGTCATTGGGCTAACCAGCCATCCAATGGAGCCCTTTAGGATCGACTGTGGTAAGATGATGACTAACAGCCGTCCAATTGTGGGAGGAGATGTTGCGGCTTTAAGGCAACAAGCCTTTTGGTGACAAGCCAAATTGCATAGCATATCAAATTCTTTAAACAAATCAGCTGCCCTAAGTTCTATCAAGTAACACACTGAATTCTCTAAACAAATACCCGCAAGGTACTGTCCCATAAAGTCCCAAACAATGAAAGATCAAAATGTCCACATTGTTATAACACGTTGTTGATGTAGGAGGGCCCCATGCATGCAGAGCAGAGGCCACACTGTTGGTGAGGTTGTATGACAATTGAGCAGAGGATGCTTGCAGCGACCGCGATCCCTGCAGCTGAAGAAGCGAGCCGTCTTTTTTATGTCTAGACAATGCCACCGGCAAATCTTCAGGGCCCGCTACCTAGAAACTGAAAGCATCAATTATTAAAGGAAAGGCAGTGCTATTGCAGCACTGAGTCAAGAGGCGAGTTGTCAAACTACAAAATAGAATAATTAGATTAGAAAAATAAAGTTGATTTTTGTTCACATACATTGCAGGTTGAGCTCCCACAAACATAAGTTGGAAAAATGTCATATTTAGAACAAAACAAAGAAAGACTGAGGGTAATTACTGCATTAAAGATAGATTAAAGAAAAGGTAAAGGCACTTGAAGAGAAATAATTTGTTAGCTGGAACCCTTGAGTATTCTGTATACAGAGCAATTTTTTACCTGTTGATAAATAATTGAAATTAATGAGGCTATTAAACAAATGAAGTTAATAACAAATAAACAATCCTCATGTCAAAACACCAAAATATCAGGTTATATAGCACTAGTCATATTTTGTTTGCTAAAGAGAAGTCCCAGGGACACCTATAAATCAAAATTGAAAGTACCTTTCATTTTATAAAATTATTTACCCAAAATGAATACTCTAACCTAAAATGAATTAAAGTTATTTGGATCCATAATATATATATATAATTTTTTTCACAAGCGCTTTGTTCTTTGTGACGTCACACTGGACAGACAACATGCACATACAAAAACATATATTTGTGACGTCACATTAACATGAAATGTAGACAAATACACAGACATAAAGACATATATAAAAAGTAAAAAAAAAATACAATTGTGTGCACACTAAAGAGAGATCTCCTTTCGTCCCGGCCGGGAGGAATGACACTTAAGTTGTGAAATATTTTGAAGGACTCTTTTAAAGGGAATCATTCCATACCTTCATCTTGGTCCTCTCTTGATTTTGTACCTTTTTTATTAATCTTGATTCTCAATAACTTCATCTTGATCCTTTTGATGTGGTACCTGTTTTTATTAATCTAGATGGTATCCATATTGGAGAGGATTCGTGCTTTGGAAAAACACAAACAGATCCTCTCCCCCCAAATTAATACTGGATCTGGACCCTTCCATGTACCTGAAAGAACATCCTTCCAGTAAACCAAAGGTTTATGTTGTTGTGTGGATTCCAATGTCTGTCTCCAGCAGAATAACCATCAGAGTCTAAAGTTAAAAAATTTAAAGGTAAACAGGGCAACTGCCAATCTGTCCCTTAGGATTTTTCCAATTTCCTTCTTTTTGTTTTAATAACATAATTTTAGTGTCGGTTTTGCTCTTTCAATAATGCCCTGACCCTGAGGATTGTATGGGATGCCTGTTTTATGGGATATGTTGAATTTTGCGCAAAACTGTTTGAAAGATGAGGACGTATAATGCGGGGGCCATTATCTGTTTTAAGCATTTTGGGGATGCCCAATGCAGCAAAAGCTTGCAAACAATGAGATGTAACATCTTTAACTTTTTTCTCCAGAATGTAAGGAAGCAAAAATCATGCCTGAGCATGTATCTATGTCACATGAATAAATCGCAATTTTCCAAAACTTGGCTCATGAGTAACATCCATCTGCCACAAATGATTGGGCATTAATCCTCTAGGGTTAACTCCGAAATGAGGATTGGGCAAATGTGTCATACAAGATTTACAATCTTTTTACAATTGTTCTGGCTTGCTCCTTTGTGATTTTAAACCTACGTTGCAAGGTGGTGCTGTTGACATGAAACTGGGAATGAAATAAAGTAGCTTGTTGTAGCGCTGAAAGTATAAATACTGTTTTTGTAAGTTCATCAGCCTTTTGATTACCTTCATGGAGGGGACCAGGCAAATTAGTATGTGCTCTAATATGGCCTACGAATAGAGGTTCTTTTCTTGCCCACAAAAGTTTTTGTATTTGATAAAACAATTTAAAGGCTGGAGTATGAGGTGCTATTGGTCCTGCTAACTCTAATTTTTGGGACGGCTTGTACAATATAGTGGCTATCTGAAAAAATGTTTACGGGCTGGTCCCTAAAATTTTCCAGAGCTCTTACCACAGCTTCCAATTCCACTAGTTGAGCTGATTTGTGTGCAGTTATGTAAGTCATATTTTTTTCTTTTAGTGACTACTGTAGCAGTACCATTTGAGGACCCATCTGTAAATACATTAAATGCCTTAGGAATAGGTTGATTTTTTATTACCTGTGGAAATATAATAGGATGATTAATACAAAAAGATAATATAGGGACTTAGGAAAGATGATTATCAAAATTTGCAGAAGTAGAGCATTTAGCTATAGCCCAAGTCATTATCATTGAAGCATAATATTCAATCTGTGATGATGAATAGGGAGTAATAATAGTAGCAGGGTGAATGCCAAATATTTTAGTAGAAGTTCTTAAGTCCTTGAAGAATAAGTTTAGCCACCATGGAGGTATAAAAGACTCAATTATACTTTTAGGAGAGACGGGCAAATGTATCCATAATAAAGGCCCTTGTTGCCAAAATACTCCTGTGGGTGTATATTGTGAAGAAATAATAATCAACATCAGCGGTTGAGTTAAATCAAATCTATCACAATGAGCTCCTTCGATGGCTTTTTCTACTACTTTAAAGCATTCCTAGCATCAGGAGTCAATGTTCGTGGTGAGGATGGATCAGGATCCCCTCGAAGGATATCAAATAAAGGTTTTTTTAATTGGCCAGTAGTGAGGTTTAGTGTAGGCGAAGCCAATTAATGTCTCCCAGTAGTTTTTGGAAATCATTGAGGGTGGTCAAAATGTTCTTTATTTATTAAAATTTTTGGGGTCTAACAAAAGTATCCATGATTTTAAATCCTAAATATAATATGGGAGATCTGGTTTGAACTTTTTCTTCTGCTATATATAATCCATATTTTTTTAAATTTTCTACCACATCACTGAATATATTAAATAAGATTTTTGATTAGGGTGGGCCAATAAAATATCATCCATGTAATGTAGACACATGAGGATTTGGATATTTATTTTTAATGGGTTGGATAGCCTTGTCCACATATATTTGGCATATGTGGGGCTATTAGCCATTCCCTGTGGTAAAACCTTCCATTGATATCTCTGATCAGGGCCATTATTGTTCATAGAAGGAACTGAAAAAGCAAACCTGGGGCATCCAGAGGATGTAGGGGAATAGAAAAGAAGCAATCCTTTATATCAAGAGTAATAACATGGAAATTTTTTTGGAATAGCTACTGGACTAGGAAGTCCAGGTTGAGTAGGCCCCATGACTTGCATGGTTTTATTAATTTGTCTAAGATCATGTAACAATCGCCATTTTCCTGACTTTTTCTTGATCACAAATATGGGGGGAATTCCAGGAGAGGTGGAAGGTTCTATATGACCTGCTTCTAATTGTTCCTGAACTAGTAGGTGGGCCGCTTGTAATTTCTCTTTAGATAGGGGCCACTGAGGGACCCACACTGGCTTATCAGAAAGCCATGGTATTTTCAAAATATTTTCTCAGTGGCCCCGAAAAAAAATATCTTTTTCCTTTATGACAATGATTACTTTTAGGGTTAAGATTACTCTGTACTTTTGATAATGAGTTCTTTTATGGTTAAGATTACCCTGTAGAGTTTTCACATTTAACATCTGCAGGCTTGGTTGCAAGGTGTACTCCCATTTGTTGCAAAATATCTCTTCCCCATAAAGTAACCGGTAGATTAGGTAAAACATAAGGCTGAAATGTTCCTTTATGCCTTCATCATCCTCCCATTTTAAAATTACTGCACTTTTTTCTGGGAGGTTATTATATCCCAAGCCTCTTAAACTGGTTGAAGCTTTTGCAGAGGCCAGTGCTTGGGCCATTGGCGTAAATTAATAATGGAAGAGTCAGCTCCAGTATCTATTAATCCCTCCATTTCTATTCCTTGGATTTTTATTTTACACATAGGCCTCCTTGAACAGTCTCGAACCCAGCAAGCCATGGGACTTGAGTCAGTGGAACAAAATCCTCTATTGTTCCCTTCTAGAGGCATACCCATTTTAAATGAATTATGTAAATTGGAAGGAGAAGCAACTGAGCAATTCTATCTCCTGATTAATAGAACTTTATACTTTGGGTGAGCTAAGCATTATTTTTATTTCCCCTTTGTAGTCTGAGTTTATTACACCTGGGTCACTTGCAAACCTAATAAGCTTAGGAGGACTAACGCCCGATAATAAGTCCTACAGTCCCTGAGGGAAGAGGTCCCCTGACTCCTGTGGGAATCAGTTGAACCCCCATTTCAGGTGTTAACACTATTCGGGCGGTGGAACAGAGGTCTAATCCTGCATTTCCTCTTGTTCCTCTGGCGAGGGAGTGGATGGGTATAGGGATTGTGTCGGGAAGCATCTGAGTGGATGCTTTGAGGATACTCCTTCTGCAATGCCCCGTACATTTGTGGGCCCCGGGTATTGTGGCCCCGTGCCCTGTTTTTTTGAATTCCTGAACAAAGGATTTCCATGGATGTCAAATTTTGAATAGCATTTATTGGCCCAATGATTTCCTTTTTACACCTGGGGCAGCAACCTGGGTACGGTATGAGCTTGGTCTTATTTCTCTTTGGGGATTTTGCCTAGAATTAGCCTGATTGATTATGATAATTTTGCCTGAGAATATCCTGATTGATTATAATGTCTATGTTGAGCCCTTGTGTGAAATTTTGAGGGGCAGCATCTCTCACAGCTGCTGCAATCACATTCCCTGTGACAAAGGCATTTATTACATCTTTACATAGTTGTATATATATGGAAAGATCCTTTTTATTTTTCTCATGCCTGATTACTTGCTTGGCAATATTTATTAGCATTTTTCGTACTGCTAATTGAATAACTAATGGCATAACTATGATCAATGTCTCCAAAAACACTACCTGCATTTTTCTCAAAAGTCCTATCAGCAAATTCAGCATATGGTTCATTAGGTCCTTGAATCCACTTTGACAAGCTACCTTGTAGATCCCCAGGTCCCTTGTACAGTTTTCCATGCCTTTAAGGCAGCTGCGCATTTATCTGAGCATATATCTGGGGTATAAAATGTTTTTGTTATCCTGTATGTCTGCGAATTGCCCTTCTCCTGTGAGCATTTTCTCTATATTATGGTCTCCAAACCCTGCATCTGCGTTTCTTTTAGCTGTTTCTATACAAAGTTCCTGAAATTGCGATCGCCAAACCAAGTATTGACCCCCCCGCTTAATGTTTGCTTTACATAGACGTTTCCAGTCTGCGGGGGTTAAGCTAAAGGTGTTAAGGGACTCCAGCATACTCAACGTGAAAGGGAGCTTGGGTCCATAAGTCATTACTGCCTCCTTTTGAGATTTTTATTGTGTTTTGAAATCTACAGGCTGGTGGCCCCTCTGTCCATTTCATATTCAAATACTGGCAGTTCCCCCAATGTAACTGTGAGTTACCCTCGAGAGCGCATAAGCGCTCAGAAAGACTTTTTTATTTCTATTCTAGGGTATGCAAACGTTTAGTGATACCCTTCATATTTTCTGTAATTCTGATTTCCACACCATGGGGGAGTAGAGGACACAAGTTCCTCCACTTGATGATCTCTTTGTATTCCTTAGTCTTGGTCTGCCTTAATTTCCTTTTATTTCATTTCTCCTCAAATCACCTTAAGTTTAATTCCTCCTCACCTACTACTACTACTCTCATGGTTCCTAACTGACTCACTAGTAACATCCTTCCAGAGTCCCAGGTTCCATTGAGACCATGTATCCTTGAAATATCTCCTAATAAATCTTGAATAGCTTCAAGCAGCTCGGATCTTTGTAATTTTGGGGACACTTCCTAATACTCTCCTTACTGATCTTGAGTTTGACTCAGCGTAATCACAACGCTTATTAATGATTGCCTTCACTGTTTATGTAAATCTCTCCTCACTAACGACAGATCTCATCCATATCAAAGATTTCCATACAAGAGCCTCGTACACATTGGGTCTTAGTTATTTTCGAAGAACTTCCATTTTAACCGCTCTGACTATAGACCTCGCTACCAAGGTTTTCTCAGTCCTTTACCGTGCCGTGCTGATTCCCCGTACGGGCCCACCAAAAGCTAGCCGCCGGAAAGGGATTGCAGCCTAGGAACGGCAGCGCCGCGGGAAGGAGTCCGGAAGACAGGATGGAGACAAAAAAATTCTTTAATCTTTCTGTCTCTGGTCTCTTGTAATTTCTAACACTACATGATATCACTCTCACAATAAGACCAAGCCACGAACTACTTACAAGAAAACTACAATTGTAAACTCATAACTATAGCGATAACCCTGTCCTTTCTCACTCTAGGTCCTCATACCCATGCGCCATAGCAGGGAATCGGTGCTTGCTCGATCTGCTGAGTCCCACTCCCTCAAATCTCTTGAGGATCCTGGGCCCAAGTCCCCGTGAGACAACTGGAAGACGAGCAATGGCACAAAAAATGGTCAATCTTGCTGAGCTCAATGCATCAAATCTCTCGAGATCCTGGCCAAGTCCTCGTGATACAACGGAAGGCGCACAATGCCCAAAAATGACCATGGCCCATAGTCCAAACCGACAATGCTTAGCTATCTCCCCAAGACAGGACTCCTTGTCAAACAATAGATGAATTTTGTTTCCACTGACTCAAGTCCTCATGGCTTGCTGGGTCGAGACTGTTCAAGGATGCCTAAATGTAAAATAAAAGTCACAAGGAATAGAAAATGGAAGGAATAATAGATACTGGAACTTGAATCTTCCATTATTAATTTTACGCCAAATGGCCACAAGCACTGGCTTCTGCAAAAAGCCTTCAAACCAGTTTTAAGATGGCTTGGGATTATAATAACCACCCAGATAAAAGTGCCGTAATTTTATTTAAAAATGGAGGATGATGAAAGGCCATAAAGGAACATTATACAAGCCTTATGTTTCACCTAAACTAACCGGTTACTTTATGGGGAAGAGATATTTTGTGCAACCAAATGGAAGTACACCTTGCAACCAAGCCTGCAGATGTTAAATGAGAAAACCTACCAGGGAAAACTTAAGCCATAAAAAGAAACTCATTATCAAAAAGTAACAGAGTAATCTTAAACACTAAAAGTAATCATTGTCAATACAAGGAAAAAGGAATTGTTTTTTTGGGGGGCCACTGAGAAAATAATTTTTGAAAGATAACCATGGCTTTCGGATAAGCCCAGTGTGGGTCCCTCAGTTGTCCCCTAACTAAAGAGAAATTACAAGCGGCCAACCAGATTAAGTTTCAGGAACAATGAGAAGCATGTCATATAGAACCTTCCACCTCTCCCTGGAATTCCCCCATATTTTAGTTGATCAAGAAAAAGTCAGGAACAATGGCGATGTGTTACATGATCTTAGACAAAATCAATAAAACCATCAATGCAAATTAAATGTGCCTACTCAACCTGGACTTCCTAGTCCCGTAGCTATTCCAAAAAAAATTTTTTTTTTCCATGTGTATTAGTCTCTTATATAAAGGATATGCTTCTTTTTCTATTTCTCGCCTGTCATCATCTGGATCGCCCCCCCCCCCCCCCCCCCCCCAGGGGTTATTTTTTGCTTTCAGTTTCCTTCTATTAACAATAGTGGGCCCTGATCATAGATATCTATGGAAGGTTTTTTTTACCACAGGGAATGGCAAATAGCCCCACCATATGCCAATATATATGTGGACAAGCGCTATCCAACCCATATAAAAAAAAATATCCAAACCTCTATGTGTCTACATTACATTGGAATGATATTATTATGGCCCACCCTAATCAAAAAACTCTTATTTAGTTATATTCAGTGATGCTGGTAGAAAATTTAAAAAAATAAGGATTAATATATAGCAATAAGAAAAAAGTTCAAACCAGAACTCCCAATATTATAATTTAGAATTTATAATCATGGAATTACTTGTTGTAATGTACCCCAGAAAAATTTTAATAAATAAAGAAACATTAACCACCCACAATGATTTCCAAAAACCACTGGTAGAGTCATTAAATGGCTTCCGCCCTACACTAAATCCTCACTACAGGCCAACTAATATCCTTTATTTGAAACATCCTTCGTGGAGATCCAGATCCATCATCACCACGAACAATGCCTCCTGATGCTAAGGAAAGCTTTAAAGTTAGTAGAAAAAAGCCATCGAAGGAGCTCATTGTGATCAGATTTTGATATAACTCAACCGCTGATGTTGATAATATTTCTTCCACAATAATCACACCCACAGCGAGTAATTTGCAACAAGGGCCTTTATTATGGATACATTTGCCCGACTCTCCTAAAAGTTTAATTGAAAATTCTTTATACCTCCATGGTGGCTAAACGATATCTACTTCAAGGACATAAGACTTCTACTAAAATATTTGGTCATCACAACCCTGCTACAAATTATTACTCCCTATTCCAATCATCTCAAAGATTGAATACTTAAGCTTCAATGATAATGAATTGGGGCTATAGCTTAAATTCACTAACTTCTGCAAATTTTGATTAATCATCTTCCCTAAGTCCCCTATATTATCTTTTGTATTAATCCTCCTATTATATTTTCCACAGTAATAAAAAATCAACCGATTCTAAGGCATTTTAATGTATTATACAGATGGGTCCTCAAATGGTACTGCTACAGTAGTCACTAAAAAAAGAAAATATGACTTACATAACTGCACACAAATCAGCTCAACTAGTGGAATTGGAAGCTGTGGTAAGAGCTCTGGAAAATTTTAGGGACCAGCCCGTAAACATTTTTTCAGATAGCCACTATATTGTACAAGCCGTCCCAAAATTAGAGTTAGCAGGACCAATAGCACCTCATACTCCAGCCTTTAAATTGTTTTATCAAATACAAAAACTTTTGTGGGCAAGAAAAGAACCTCTATTCGTAGGCCATATTAGAGCACATACTAATTTGCCTGGTCCCCTCCATGAAGGTAATCAAAAGGCTGATGAACTTACAAAAACAGTATTTATACTTTCAGCGCTACAACAAGCTACTTTATTTCATTCCCAGTTTCATGTCAACAGCACCACCTTGCAACGTAGGTTTTAAAATCACAAAGGAGCAAGCCAGAGAACAATTGTAAAAGATTGTAAATCTTGTATGACACATTTGCCCAATCCTCATTTCGGAGTTAACCCTAGAGGATTAATGCCCAATCATTTGTGGCAGATGGATGTTACTCATGAGCCAAGTTTTGGAAAATTGCGATTTATTCATGTGACCATAGATACATGCTCAGGCATGATTTTTGCTTCCTTACATTCTGGAGAAAAAGTTAAAGATGTTACATCTCATTGTTTGCAAGCTTTTGCTGCATTGGGCATCCCCAAAATGCTTAAAACAGATAATGGCCCCGCATATACGTCCTCATCTTTCAAACAGTTTTGCGCAAAATTCAATATATCCCATAAAACAGGCATCCCATACAATCCTCAGGGTCAGGGCATTATTGAAAGAGCAAACCGAACACTGAAAATTATGTTATTAAAACAAAAAGAAGGAAATTGGAAAAGTCCTAAGGACAGATTGGCAGTTGCCCTGTTTACCTTAAATTTTTTTAACTTTAGACTCTAATGGTTATTCTGCTGGAGACAGACATTGGAATCCACACCAACAACATAAACCTTTGGTTTACTGGAAGGATGTTCTTTCAGGTACATGGAAGGGTCCAGATCCAGTATTAATTTGGGGAAGAGGATCTGTTTGTGTTTTTCCAAAAGACGAATCCTCTCCAATAATGGATACCATCTAGATTAATAAAACAGGTACCACATCAAAATGATCAAGATGAAGTTATTGAAGAATCAAGATTAATAAAAAAGGTACAAAATCAAGAGGACCAAGATGAAGGTACAGAATGATTCCCTCAAAAGAGTCCTTCAAAATATTTCACAACTTAAGTGTCATTTCTCCCGGCCGGGACAAGGAGATCTCTCTTTAGTGTGCACACAATTGTATTTTTTTTTTTTTTCTTTTTATACATGTCTTTATGTCTGTACATTTGTCTACATTTCATGTTAATGTGACGTCACAAATATATGTTTGTATGTTTGTTTCGTCTGTCCAGTGTGACGTCACAAAGAACAAAGCGCTTATGAAAAAGAAAATATATATATATATATGGATCCAAATAACTTTAATTCATTTTAGGTTAAGAGTATTCAATTTAGGTAAATAATTTTTATAAATGAAGGTACTTTCAATTTTGATTTATAGGTGTCCCTGGGACTTCTCTTTAGCAAACAATATGACTAGTGCTATATAACCTGATATTTTGGTGTTTTGACTTAAGATTGTTTATTTGTTATTAACTTCATTTGTTTAATAGCTCATTAATTTCAATTATCTCAACAGGTAAAAAATTGCTCTGTATACAGAGACTCAAGGGTTCCAGCTAACAAATTATTTCTCTCAAGTGCCTTTACCTTTTCTTTAATCTATCTTTAATGCAGTAATTACCCTCAGTCTTTCTTTGTTTTGTTCTAAATATGACATTTTTTTTCCAACTTATGTTTGTAAAAGCTCAACCAGCGATGTATGTGAACAAAAATCAACTTTAATTTTCTAATCTAATTATTCTATTTTGTAGTTTGACAACTCGCCTCTTGACTCAGTGCTGCAATAGCACTGCCTTTCCTTTAATAATTGATGCTTGAGTTTTCTAGGTAGCGGGCCCTGAAGATTTGCCGGTGGCATTGTCTAAACATAAAAAAGACGTCTGCTGCTCAAAACATCAAACAACCTCACCAACAGTGTGGCCTCTGCTCTACATGCATGGGGCCTCCTACATCAACATGTTATAACAAATGGACATTTTGATCTTTCATTGTTTGGGACTTTACGGGACAATGCCTTGCGGGTATTTGTCTAGAGAATTCAGTGTGTTACTTGATGGAACTTAGGGCAGCTGATTTGTTTAAAAACAATTGATATGCTATGCAATTTGGCTCATCACCAAAAGGCTTGTTGCCTTAAAGCCGCAACATCTCCTCACAATTGGACGGCTGTTAGTCATCATATATAGTCGATCCTAAAGGGCTCCATTGGATGGCTGGTTAGCCAATGACGGGTAAGATCCCCAGAGGGGGACAACCTAAGACAGGCACAGTCGCACGGGACAGTCTCATGTGGCCGACATATCAACCTAAGACAGGAGTCAAGGGCACAGCCTTGATTATCCGATGACGGGTAAGAATGTTGGTTGCACATAGACGTCCTAGAGCATTACCTCTTTTAAAACAAAAAGGGGGAAATGCAGGAGCCCTGTTTGGGGATTGGCTTGAATTGCGGTTGACTATGAGCCGTGGAGATTTGGCCATTGTCGCCACCCGTAGTCTCACGGGATTTTGTTGCGGGATCTCGAGTGACTTGGCCGAAATTGCTGATCGGGTCAGCGCCATTTTAGGGTGTGTTTTGGCGTGTGTTAGTTGTTATTAGAACCAGAGAGAAAAGTTATCAGAATAAAAAGCTGTTTGTCTCCAGTTTGCTTCTGAAGTTCTTCCCCGCGGCTCCGTTGCTCCCAAGCGCTTCAGGCGGCACAGTGTTGATCCACTTGCAATCAAGAAGTCTTTGAAATTTACAATCCATATTTCAAAAAAATAAAGGAATCCTGAAGGAGCGGGTCACTCAGGAGGTCAACATACCGAGCGCAGTCACACATTTTTGGGTCTCAGTTTGTTGAATGGCGATTTTTTATTTCACACAGGAAGGGCGGGGAAGTGCTTAAAAAGCGAGCACCATGGGAACTAATGTAAGTTCTTTAGGCCTACTTGGAAAAGCCTTACACTGTTTTGCTTCCATGAGGCCTAGTATAATATTATGCTGGTTTTGTTGTGGTAATCTGGCCCTTTCTAAAATGATGCAAGAGCCTGGGATGCCCAGTAGACCTCCCAGTCCTTTCCCAGGGCCCTGAGGGTGAACTGAGTACTGGAGATTCCACCTAATCCAGGTCTTTTGGGCCCAAAGCAGACCAGTATAGACCAAAGGAGTCTTCCACAATAAGTCCTGGCACTGATCCATGTGCTAATCTCTGTGCACTTGACCTGAGGGACACTGTCAAAGTGATAATGAAGGTGCATTGACACACTTGATCTTCTCCACGCTCCATGTGGGAAAGATGCCACAAGGCTTAGTTTGAAGTCATCATTGGGTAGCTGGTCTAAGCCATTCAGGGTCAAAGTAGAACAAGCGCCAAACAGAACCAAAGTGGCTGGCACAAGACCATGCATCAGCACAGTGACCAAGCCAAGAACAACGTACGTGAACCAGAACAAACTGCATTTTGGAAACCGGTTCTGGTAGAGCTGTGCAAGATCCTTTCAAATTTAACACTGGGATCATTAGCAAGGAAAGGCCCAAATCAATGCCATTTGATTCGAGAACAGATACTATAAATGTAAGGTCTTCAAAGTTGGCACTGGTTTTTTTGTTTTTCAATTTTTTATTCTGCATATCTCTCTATTCAGTTTATATTTTCAATGTGCTTTTTGTGAAGTCACTCAGGACTGGGCAAGTTGATTTAAATAAAACAATCACTTGACAAGGAAAAGAACAAAGAAAAAAGGTCTGTAAGACAATCAAAATGAATTAAGGAAATTAAAAAGCAGTCTAATGATACACGTGAGTAAAGGATGTGGTCACATAACGATATAAGACTGAGAAATTTGCATAAAAGTATAACATGCATAGTGACTTGAGATTAGTTTTGGAGTGGAAGCATATGTCACATCGCTGGGAGAAATGTCACGCCTTCATGGTGATAAGGAGAAGAAGGTGAAAAATGCCTGCAACCGTACAGTAGACCTTACCGTGTTCGGACCTTCCTCAGGTGACTCGAGAGAATTTGTTGTCCTCCTTGAGTTTCCATGAATTGTGAAATCAATACTTGCTGGCAATCCTTCTGTGACTTTGATGCAAGCCAGGTCACGATCTCATAGATAAGTGACTATCTGCATGGAAATGACCTAGGGTCAGAATTTTCTGAGTTTGTCACTCATCCCAAGGGATTTATCCTCAATACTCCAGGGTACAACAGAGCCTCAAGAGGAAAAAAGCCCCACCCTGAATGACATTAGAAAAGAATGAAGTTCCACCAAGACCAGATCTATGAACTTAGAGTGCATTCCGCCCCAGAGTGGTTTCTAAATAGAAATGAAAAGGGGTTCCTTTGCTGTACTTTGAGATAAAAAGTAACACAATTTGAAAGCAAATTGTGGCCAACTGCAAGAGTTGTGATCCCTTTTGAAAATCAAGAAGTATTAGAAATTAACAATCCAATTTCAAAAAAATGAAGGTATCCTGAAGAACGGGGACACTCAGAAGGGCACATACCACGCAGTCCACCGCTTTTTTTTTTTGGGTCCTCTGTTTGCAATGGCGGTTTTTTCACACAGGAAGGGCGGGAAAAGCCGGCCTCGAATGAGCACCTTGGGTACTATGTAATTCTTGGGCCTTCTGGGAAAAGCCATCAATGCTGTCTCCATTGAGGCCTATATGAAAGTGGTACTGGTGTTGTGTAGATCTGGCCTTTTTAAAATAATATTCAAGAGGCATGGAGAAGCCCTGTAGACCTCCCTGTCTTTTCCAGGGCCTGGCGGGAGAACGGAGTCTTGTGATCGTCAGCCTGAATCCTTGACCTTGGGGCCCAGAGCCTACCAGAAAACCGAATTTGCTTCCACAATAAGTCCTGTCACATGAGCTTCGTGCTAAGCTCTGTGCACATGACCACACGTCACAGTCAACAGGGATAATGAAGGTGCTATTGTGACACACTTTGTTTCCTTGTCCAGGCTCCATTGGGGAAAGATGTCAACAAGGTTAAATTTGAAATCATCATGTGGGTAGTGGTCTAAGCCATTCAGGGTCAAAGTAGAACAAAGCCCAAACAGACCATTGTAGTGGCACAAACCGCATCACATCTGTGTGCAGCCCCAAGAAAGAACAACGTACGTGGACCCAGAGTCAAAACTGCATTTGTGAGACCGGTATCCTGGTTAGAAGCTGGTGGCAAGATTCCTTTCAAATTTATCACGGGATCATTAGGCCAGCCAAATCTATGCGATTGTTGAGACACATACTAAAATGTGTAGGTCTTCAAAGTTGGCACTGTTTTTTGTTTTTCCAATTTTTTATTCTTGCATATCTATCTATTAGTTTTATTCTCAATGTCTCCTGTGAAGTCACTCAGAGACTGGGCAAGTTGATTTTAATTAAAACAATCAATAGACAAAAATAAAGATCCACGATAAAAGGACTGAGAAGGACAATCAAAATATTAGGAATTATAAATCTCAAGCTAAAAAGATACTCCTGTGTAAAGGATGTGGACACATATCGTGTATACGACTGAAATGAGCATAAAAGACTAAGTATGCATGTGACTGAGATTAGTTTTGAGTGGAAGCATATGTCACTTCACTGGGAAATGTCACGCCTTCATACTGATAAAGGAAGAATAAAGTGTAAATGCATATGCAACCATCAGTATGACGCTTACACTCCTTCGGCGTCCTCAGGTGACTCTGAGAATTTGTTGCCTCCCTTGAGTTCATGAAATTGAAATCAATACTTTCTGGCATCGCTTCTGACTTGATGCATGCCAGGTCTCTGATAACATATGTGGGTGACTAGCTGCATGGAAAAGACGTGTCTAGGGTCACAATTTCCTGAGTTGTCTTCTTCATCCAAGGGATTTATCCTCAGATACTCAGGTGCAACAGAACCATCAAAAGGAAATAAGGCCCACCTGATTGACATATTAGTAGAGTATGGAATGGTTTTTTTTTCACAAAGACCACGTGCTAATGAACTTAGAGTGCAATTCGGGCCCCAGATTGATTCTTAATTAGAAATGAAAGGGGTCCATTGAATAAGAATGAGAAAGAAAAAGTTCTCGATTTTGGAGGCAATTGTGGCCAACATTAAGAGTTTGTGATCCCACTTGAAAATCAAGAAGTATTTGAAATAAACAATCCATATTTCAAAAAAAATAAGGTAATCCAGAAGAGCGGTGGGTCACTCAGAAGGGCAACATACCAGCCATCCACGCTGTTTGGTCTACTGTTTGCGAGGCGTTTTTTTCACATACAGGAAGGGCAGGGGAAGTGCCTAGTAAAGAGCAACCTTGATGGGCACTAAATGTAG
>JAKELJ010000537.1:0-23411 GCA_025594165.1 Tamias sibiricus
TTTCTAGCATTAACAATTTAAGAATATAAACTCACAGTCACAGTCCTTTTCAGGCATTTTCGCCTAATCAGTGTAAACATCCAATAGAACTGTAGAACAAAACACCCCTTGTAAGTGGGATTGACCGAAACTTGGGGAGCCATGAGGGTCACAAGAGAGAATCATTTTTTCAAGTTTCAATTGAAATACACCACGTAAGAAACCTAGTACCCACAAGCTAAGAACATGGAATTGAGTTTCCAGTTTGGCTAAAACCCTTTTCTGTGAGTTTGAAACTCTTTTGCTACCTAGTGATTCAGCTTAGAGAACTTGAACCAGACAGAATCACAGTGTGCTCTTGTTAAATGAAGGAAGTGCATTTCTGCATTTTCAACCGTTCTAGCGTTAAACATAGAGGAAAAAAATGCCGGGCGTTTCAGTGAAATTCGCCTAATCAGGTAAACATTCAATAGGCCCTAACAAAAAAACCGTGATGGTGGATTGACCCCAGTTTGGGGAGCCTGAGGGGCACAAGAAAGAGAATCATTTATGTCAGAGTTTCATTGAAGTACACAAAGAAACTAGTAACCCCCACAAGCTAAGAAACTTGGAAGTATTTCCTAGTTGGCTAAAACGAATTTCCTGTGAGTTTGAACTCTTTGCTACCTATTGATTCAGCTTTGAGATACTTGAGACCAGGAGAGAATCACAGTGTGCGCTTGTGAACTAAAGAGATGTTCTGCGTTTTTAAAGTTCTAGCATTACCCATTTTAGATTGAAAACTCACAGGCGTTTTCAGCATTTTCGCCTAATCAGGGTAAAACATCCCATAGACTGTAAACAAAACACCCTTGATGTGGGATACCAAAAGCGGGGGAGCCTTGAGAGGGCACATGAGAGAATCATTTTTTTCAGAGTTTCATTGAACTACACAAAGAAACCTTAGTGCCAAGAAGCTAAAAACTTGTGAATTTTTTCCAGTTCGCTAAAACGCTTTTCTGTGAAGTTTGAAAACTCATTTGCTACCTAGTGATTCAGCTTGCGAATCTTGAACAAGTTCAGAAGCACAGAGTGCTTTTGTGATCAGAAGTGCTTTCTGCATTATTTCAAAGTTTCATAGCATTAACCATAGAGGAATTAAACTACAGGCCGTTTTTCACTGAATTTCGCCTAATCAGTGTAAATATCCAATAGGCTCTAAACAAAAAACTCGTGATGGTTGATGACCAAAATTTGGGGAGCCATGAGGGCGCCAATGGAGAATCAAAATAGTCCACAGTTTCATTGAAATACAACAAAGAAACCTAGTACCCACAAGTTAAGAAACATGGAATTATTTCCTGTTGGCTAAAACGCTTTTCTGTGCGTTGAAACTGTTTGCTACCCATAGTGATTCAGCTTTGAGATACTAGAACCAGGAAGAAGCACAGTGTGGCTCTGTGAACTAAAGTGTTGTTCTAGCGGTTTTTTAAGTTCAGCATTAACCATTAAGAATTACATTCACAGGCTTTTTCAGGCATTTTCGCCAAATCAGGGTAAACATCCAATAGGCTGTAAAATAACACCCCTTGATGGTGAGATGACTAAACATGGGTGAGCCTTGAGGGGCACATGAGAGAATCATTTTTTTCAGAAGTTTTCATTGAAATACACGAAGAAACCTAGTGCCCAGAAATAAGAAACATGGAAATTAATTCCATTTTATGCTAAAACGCTTTTCTGTGATTTGAACCTCTTTCACTACTAGTGATTCAGCTTTGAGATACATGAACCAGAAAGAAGCACAGTGAGCTTCTTGTGATCGAAGAAATTTTCTGCATTTTCAAAGTTCTAGCATTAACCATTGAGGAAATAAACTAGCAGGCGTTTTCAGTAAAATACGCCTAATCATGGTAAACATCCAATACGGCTCTAAACAAAAAACCCGTGATTTGGGATGACCAAATTGGGAGCCCTGAGGGGGAACCAGAGAGAATCATTTTGTCAGAGTTTCAATTGGAAATACACTAAAAACCTAGACCTAGAAGCAAGAAACATGGAAATTATATTCCAAGTTGTCTCATCGCTTTTCTGTGCGTAGACACTCTTTTGCTACCTAGTGATTACAGCTTTGAGATACATGAAACCAACAGAAGGTACAGTGAGCTCTGTTTAACTAAAGTTGTTTAATTTTTTTTTTTTTTTGTTTTATCTGACGTTTTTTAAAGTTCTAGCATTAACCATTAAGAATTAAACTCAAGGTGTTTTCCAGGGATTTTTTCGCCTGAATCCGAGATAAACATCCAATAGACTAGTAAAAAAAGCACCCTTAGATGGTGGGATGGCCCCAACTTGTGAGCCAAGAGAGTCCCATGAGAGAATCATTTTTTCAGAGTTTCATTGAAATACACAAAGAAACCTAGTGCCCAGAAGCTAAGAAACATGGAATTCTTTCAGTTCGCTAAAACGCTTTTCTGTGAGTTTAGAAACTCTTTTTTGATACCTAGTGACTCACATTGAGATACTTGAACCAGAAAAGAAACACAAGTGCTCTTGTGATCTGAATGCTTTTCTGCATTTTCAAAGTTCAAGGCATAAACCATTGAGGCATTAAACTAACAGCGTTTCAGTGAAATACGCCTAATCAGGGTAAACATACAATAAGCTCTAAACAAAAAACACGTCATGGAGGGATGACCACAACGTGGGGAGCCCTGATGGAGCACATGAGAGAATCTTTTTTTCAGAGTTTCATTGAAATACACAAGAAACCATAGTGCCAAGGAGCTAAGAAACAGGAATATTTTCAGTTGGCCTTAAAACGCTATTTCTGTGAGTTTGAAACTCCTTTTGCAACCTAGTGATATCAGCTTGAGATACTTGAACCAGGACAAAGCACAGTGTGGCTTTTGTGGATCATGAATGCTTTCTGCATTTTCAAAGTTCTAGCATTAACCATGAGAGAAATAAACTACAAGGCGTTTTAAGAGAAATTCGCCCCTAATCAGGGTAAACATCCAATAGGCTCTAAACACAAAACACGTGATCAGGTGATTACCAAATTGGGGAGCCATGAGGCACAAGAGAGAATCATTATGTCAGAGTTTTGATTGAAATACACAAAAGGAACCTAGTCTATATTTATATATACCCACAAGCTAAGAAACATGGAATTATTTCCAGTTGGCTAAAACCCTTTTCTGTGAGTTTGAAACCTTGCTACCTAGTGATTCAGCTATGAGATACTTGAACCAGGACAGAAGCACAGTGTGCTCTTGGTGAATATGAAGTGCCTTTTCTGCATTTTCACCTTCTAAGGTTTTAACATTGAGAATTAAAATGCAGGCGTTTCAGTGGAAATTCGCCTAATCAGGGTAAACATTCAATAGGCTCTAAAGAAAAAAAACCCGTGATGGTGGATTGACCGAAAAATTGGGGAGCATGAGGGGCACAAGAGAGAATCATTTTGTCAGAGTTCATATGAAGTACACCAAAGAAACCTAGTACCCCACAAGCTAAGAACATGGAAGTATTTCCAGTTGCTAAAACCCTTTTCTGTGAGTTTGAAACTCATTTGCTACCTAGTGATTCAGCTTTGAGATACTTGACCAGACAAAGCACAGTGTCACTTGGATATGAAGTGCTTTTGTAGCATATTACATCGTTCTAGCTTTAAACCTTGAGGAATTTAAATGCAGGCGTTTTTCACATGAATTTCGCCTAATCAGGGTAAATATCCAATAGGCTCAAAACAAAAAATCTCGTGATGGTTGGATTGACCTAATTTGGGGAGCCATGAGGGGCCGCAAGAGAGAAACCATTTTTGTCAGGAGTTTTCAATGAAATACCCAAACAAAGAAACCTAATACCTCCACAAGCTAAGAAAACAGTGGAATTATTTCTTCCAGTAAGGCTAACAAAACCTTTTCTGTGAGTTTGAAACGCTTTGCTACCTAGTGATTCAGCTTATGGTGATACTATGAACCAGGAGAGAATCACAGTCTTCGCTCTGTGAAACTAAAGAGTTTGTTGCTCCGTTTTAGAGTTCTAGCATTAACTCATTTAAGAATTGAAACTCACCGGCGTTTTCAGGCTTTTTCGCTCTAATCAAGGGAAACATCCAATAGACTGTAAAAACAAAAAACACCTTGATGGTGAGGATGACCCAACATTGGGAGCCTTGAGGGGCACATGAGAGAAGCATTTTTTCAAGAGTTTTCATTGAAATATACACACGAAGAAACCTAGTGCCCAGAAGCTAAGAAACCATGGAATTAGTTCGCATTCGCGAAAACGCTTTTCTGTGAGTTTATGAATCTCTTGCTACCTACCTAGTGATGTCAGCTTTGAGATACTTGAACCTGGACAGGGGAGCAATAGTGTGCTCATTGTGAACTGAAAGTGTTGTTTTGCATTGTTTAAAGTTCTAGCATTAACCATTTAAGAATTAAACAAACTAGGAGGCCTTTTCAGTAAAATAGTTCGCCACTAATCAGGTGTAAACTTCCAATAGACTGTTAAACAACAAAACACCCTGTGATGTTGGGAATGAACCCAAATTTGGGGAGCTATGAGGGGCACAGGAGAGAATCATTGTTTTCAGAAGTTGCATTGAAATACACAAAGAAACCTAAGTACCCCACAAGCTAAGAAACATGGAATTAGTTCCAGTTGGCTAAAAATCGCCTTTCTTCTGTGAGTTTGAAACTCTTTTGCTACCTAGTGATTCAAGCGTTGAGATACTTGAACCAGGACGCGAAGCACAGTGTGCTCTTGTGATACTGAAGTGCTTGTTGTGCATTTTTAACATTCTAAGCTTAAAAGCATTTGAGAATTAAAATGCAGATCGTGTTTTCCAGGTGCTTTTCTCGCCTAATCATAGGGTTAATCATACAATAGGCTCTAAACAAAAGCACCCTGAATGGTGGAATTGGCCCAAGACTTGGGGAGTCCATGAGGGAACAAAGAGAATCATTTTGTCAGAGTTTCATTGAAATTACACAAAGAAACCTAGTAAACCCAGAAGCTAAAGAAACATGGAATTAATTTTTTTTCCAGTTGGGCTAAAACGCTTTTCTGTGAGTTTGAAAAACTCTTTTGATACCATATGATGATTCAGCCCTTTAAGATACTTGAACCAGGACCAGAAGCACAGTGTGCTCTTGTGAACTAAAGTGGTTAGTTTCTGCGTTTTTCAAAGTTCTAGCATTAACCATTTTAAAAGAATTAAACTAACAGGGGCGTTTTCAGGGGCTTTTTCGGGTCCTAATCAGGGGTAAACATCCAATAAGACTGTAAACAAAAAAAACAGACCCTTGATGGGTGGATGACCAATACTTGGGTGGAGGCCATGGAGGGGCAACATGAGAAGAATCATTTTTTTCAGAGTTTCATTGAAATACACAAAGAAACCAGAAAGTGCCCAGAAGCTAAGAAAACATGGAATTATTTCCAGTTTCGCTAAAACGCTTTTCTTGTGAGTTATTTTTGAAAACTCTTTTTTGCTACCTAGTGATTCAGGTCCTTTGAGATACTTGAACCAGGACAGAACACAGTGTGCCTCCTTGTGATCTGAAGTGCTTTTCTGCATTTTCAAAGTTCTAGCATTAACCATTTGAGAAATTAAACTACAGGCGTTTTAAGTGAAAAAAAAAATTTCGCCTATTCAGGGTAAACATCCAATAGGCTCTAAACACAAAACACGTGATGGTGGATTGACCAAATTTGGGGGAGCCATGAGTGGCACCAAGGAGAGAGAATCATTTTGGTCAGAAAGTTTCATTGAAATACACAAGAAACCCTAGTACCCACAAGCTAAGAAACATGGAATTATTTTCCAGTTGGCTAAAACCCTTTTCTGTGGAGTTTTGTGAAACTCTTTTGCTACCATAGTGATTCAGCTTTTGAGATACTTGAACCAGGAACAGAAGCACAGTGGTGCTCTTGTGATACTGAAGTGTTTGTTTCTGCGTTTTTTCAATGTAATACCATTCTAGGTTTAAACATTGAGAATTAAACTCACAGGCGTTTTCAGTGAAATTCGCCTAATCAGGTAAACATCAATAGGCTCTAAAGAAAAAAACCCTTGATGGTGGGATTGACCAAATTTTTGGGGAGCCATGAGGGGCACCAAGAGAATCCATATTTGTCAGAGTTTCATTGAAATACACAAAGAAACCTAGTACCCACAAGCTAAGAAACATGGAAGTATTTCCAGTTGGCTAAAACGCTTTTCTGTGAGTTTGAAACTCTTTTGCTACCTAGTGATTCATAGCTTTGAGATACTTGAACCAGGAGAGAATCACAGTGTGCAGCTCCTGTGAACTAAAGTGTGTCTTCTGCGTTTTTAAACTTTCTAGCATTAACCATTTGAAGAATTAAACTCACAGCGCGTTTTCAGTGCTTTTTTCGCCTAATCAGGGTAAACATCAAATAGACTGTAAACAAAACAAACCCTTGATGGTGGGATGACCAAACTTTGGGGAGCCATGAGGGCACAAGAGGAAGAATCATTTTGTCAGAGTTTCATTGAAATACACAAAGAAACCTAATACCCAGAAGCTAAGAAACATGGAATTATTTCCAGTTGGCTAAAACGCTATTTTCTGTGAGTTTGAAACTCTTTTGCTACCTAGTGATTCAGCTTTTTGAGATACTTGAAACCAGGACAGAAGGGCACAGTGTGGCTCTTGTGATCTGAAGTGCTTTTTTCTGCATTTTTCAAAGTTCTAGCTTTAACCATTGAGAATTAAACTACAGGCGTTTTCAGTGAAATTTCGCCTAATCAGGGGTAAACATCCAATAGGCTCTAAACAAAAAACCCGTGATGGTGGGATGGGGACCAAATTTGGGAGCCATGAGGGCACAAGAGAGAATCATTTGTCAGAGTTTCATTGAAATACACAAAGAAACCTAGTACCCCAAAGCTAAAGAAACATGGAATTATTTCCAGTTGGCTAAAATCGCCTATTTTCTGTGGATGTTGAATCTCTTTTTGCTTCCTAGTGATTCAGCTTTGAGATACTTGAACCAGGACAGAAGCACAGTGTGCTCTTGTGAACTAAAGTGTTGTTTTCTGCATTTTTAAAGTTCTAGCATTAACCATTTTTAAGAATTAAACTCACAGGCCTTATTCAGGCATTTTCGCCTATAATCAGGGTAAACATCCAATAGACTGTAAACAAAACACCCTTGATGGTGGGGAATGACCAAACTTGGGGAGCCATGAGGGGGGGGGCACATGAGAGAATCATTTTTTCAGAGTTTCATTGAAAATAACACAAAGAAACCTAGTTGCCCACCAAGCTAAAGAAACATGGAAATGATTTCCAGTTCGCTAAAAACGCTTTTTTTCTGTGAGTTTGAAACTTTCTCTTTTGCTACCTAGTGATTCAGCTTTGAGATACTTGAACCAGGAAAGAAGCACAGTGTGGCTCTTGTGATCTGAAAGTGCTTTTTCTGCATTTTTCAAAGGTTTTCTAGCATTTAACCATTGAGGAATTAAACTACAGGCGTTTTCATGGAAATTTTCGCCTAAACAGGGTAAACATCCAATAGGCTCTAAACAAAAACCCGTGATGGTGGGGATTGACCAAATTTTGGGGAGCCCATGAGGGGCAACAAGAGAGAGAATCATTTTGTCCAGAGTTTCATTGAAATACACAAAAGAAACCTAGTACCCACCAAGCTAAAGAAATGGGAATTATTTCCAGTTGGCTAAAATCGCTTTTTCTGTGAGTTTGAAACTCTTTTTGCTACCTAGTTGATTCAGCTTTGAGATACTTGAACCAGGGAACAAGAAGCACAGTGTGTGCTCATCTTGTGAACTAAAGTGTTTGTTCTGCGTTTTTAAAAGTTCTAGCATTAAACCATTTAAGAATTAAACTCACAGGCGTTTTCAGGATTTTTTTCGCCTCAATCGAGGGTTAAAACATCCAATAACTGTAAACAAAACCCCCCCCCCCCCACCCTTGATGGTGGGATGACCAAACTTTGGGGAGCCTTGAGGGGCCACATGAGAGAATCATTTTTTCAGAGTTTCATTGAAATACACAAAGAAACCTAGTGCCCCAGAAGCTAAGAAACATGGAATTATTTTTCCAGTTCGCTAAAACCTTTTCTGTGAGTTTGAAACTCTTTTGCTACCTAGTGATTCAGCTTTGAGATACTGAACCAGGAAAGAAGCACAGTGTGCTCTTGTGATCTGAAGTGCTTTTCTGCATTTTTCAAAGTTCTAGCATTAAACCATTGAGAATTAATACTACAGGCGTTTTCAGTGAAATTCGCCTAATCAGGGTAAACATCCAATAGGCTCTAAAAACAAAAAACCAGTGTGATGGTGGGATAGACCAAATTTTGGGGAGCCATGAGGGGCACAGAGAGAATCATTTTGTCAGAGTTTTCATTGAAATACACAAAGAAACCTAGTGCCACAGCAAGCTAAGAAACATGGAATTATTTCCAGTTGGCTAAAACGCTTTTTTCTGTGAGTTTGAAACTCTTTTGCTACCTATGATTCAGCTTTGAAGATACTTGAACCTGGACAGAAGCACAGTGTGCGTTTCTGTGAACTGAAGTGCTTTTTCTGCATTTTCAAAGTTCTAGCATTAAAACCAATTGAAGAATTAAACTACAGGCGTTTTCAGTGAAATTTCGCCTAATCAGGGTAAACATCCAATAGGCTCTAAACAACAAAACCCGTGATGGTGGGATTGACCAAATTTTTGGGGAGCCATGAGGGGCACAAGAGAGAATCATTTTTTGTCAGAGTTTTCATTGAAATACACAAAGAAACCTAGTACCCACAAGCTAAGAAACATGAATTATTTCCAGTTGGCTAAAACGCTTTTTCTGGTTGAGTTTGAAACTCTTTTTTGCTACCTAGTGATTCAGCTTTGAGGATACTTGAACCAGGAAAGAAGCACAGTGTGCTCTTGTGAACTGAAGTGCTTTTCTGCATTTTCAAAGTTCTAGCATTAACCATTGAGTAATTGAACTAACAGGCGTTTTCAGTGAAATTCGCCTAAATCAGGTAAACATCCAATAGGCTCTAAACAAAAAAAACCCGTGATTTTGGTGGGATGACCAAATTTTGGGGAGCCATGAGGGCACAAGAGAGAATCATTTGTCAGAGTTTCATTGAAATACACAAAGAAACCTAGTACCCACAAGCTAAGAAACATGGAATTATTTCCATTGGCTAAAAACGCTTTTTCTGTGAGTTTGAAACTCTTTTGCTACCTAGTGATTCAGCTTTGAGATACTTGAACCAGGAGAGAAGCACAGTGCTGCCTTGTGAACTAAAGTGTTGTTTCTGCGTTTTTAAAGTTCTAGCATTAACCATTTAAGAATTAAACTCACAGCGTTTTCAGGCATTTTCGCCTAATCAGGGTAAACATCCAATAGACTGTAAACAAAACACCCTTGATGGTGGGATGACCAAACTTGGGAGCCTTGAGGGCACACATGAGAGAATCATTTTTTCAGAGTTTTTCATTGAAATACACAAAGAAACCTAGTGCCCAGAAGCTAAGAAACATGGAATTATTTCCAGTTCGCTAAAACCGCTTTTTCTGTGATTTTGAAACCTCTTTTGCTACCTAGTGATTCAGCTTTGAGATACTGAACCAGGACAGAGCACAGTGTGCTTCTTGTGAACTGAAGTGTTGTTTTGCATTTTCAAAGTTCTAGCATTAACCATTTGAGGAATTAAACTAACAGGCGTTTTTCAGTGAAATTCGCCTAATCAGGGTAAACATCCAATAGCTCTAAACAAAAAACCCGTGATGGTGGGATGACCAAATTTGGGGAGCCATGAGGGCACAAGAGAGAATCATTTTGTCAGAGTTTCATTGAAATACACAAAGAAACCTAGTACCCACAAGCTAAGAAACATGGAATTATTTCCAGTTGGCTAAAACGCTTTTCTGTGATTTTGAAACTCTTTTGCTACCTAGTGATTCAGCTTTGAGATACTTGAACCAGACAGAAGCACAGTGTGCTCTTGTGAACTAAAGTGTTTTGATCTGCATTTTTTAAACGTTTTTCTAGCATTAACCATTTAAGAATTAAACTCACAGGCGTTTTCAGGCATTTTCGCCTAATCAGGTAAACATCCAATAGACTGTAAACAAAACACCCTTGATGGTGGATGACCAAAACTTTGGGGAGCCATGAGGGGCACAAGAGAGAATCATTTTGTCAGAGTTTCATTGAAATACACAAAGAAACCTAGTACCCACAAGCTAAGAAACATGAATTATTTCCAGTTGGCTAAAACGCTTTTCTGTGAGTTTGAAACTCTTTTGCTACCTAGTGATTCAGCTTTGAGATACTTGAACCAGGAAAGAAGCACAGTGTGCTCTTGTGATCTGAAGTGCTTTTCTGCATTTTCAAGTTCTAGCATAAACCATTGAGGAATTAAACTAACAGGCGTTTTCAGTGAAATTCGCCTAATCAGGGTAAATATCCAATAGGCTCTAAACAAAAAACCCGTGATGGTGGATGACCAAATATTGGGGAGCCATGTGAGGGGCACAAGAGAATCATTTTTTTGTCAGAGTTTCATTGAAATACACAAAGAAACCTAGTACCCACAAGCTAAGTAAACATTGGAATTATTTTCCAGTTGGCTAAATCGCTTTTCTGTGAGTTTGAAACTCCTTTTGCTACCCTAGTGATTCAGCTTTGAGATACTTGAACCAGACAGAAGCACAGTGTGCTTTTGTGATCTGAAGTGCTTTTCTGCATTTTCAAAAAGTTCTAGCATTAACCATTGAGGAATTAAACTAACACAGGCGTTTTCAGTGAAATTCGCCTAATCAGGGTAAACATCCAATAGGCTCTAAACACAAAACCCGTGATGGTGGGATTGACCAAATTTGGGGAGCCATGAGGGCACAAGAGAGAATCATTTTTGTCAGAGTTTTGATTGAAATACACAAAGAAACCTAGTACCCACAAGCTAAGAAACATGGAATTATTTCCAGTTGGCGAAAACGCTTTTCTGTGAGTTTGAAACTCTTTTTGCTACCTAGTGATTCCAGCTTTGAGATACTTGAACCAGGACAGAAGCACAGTGTGCTCTTGTGATGATGAAGTGCTTTCTCTGCATTTTCAAAGTTCTAAGGCAATAACCATTGAGGAATTAAAATGCAGGCGTTTTCAGTGAAATTCGCCTAATCAGGGTAAACAGTCATAGGCTCTAAACAAAAAACACGTGATGGTGGATACCAAATATTTGGGGAGCCATGAGGGGCACAAGAGAGAATCATTTTGTCAGAGTTTCATTGAATACACAAAGAAACCTAGTACCCCCACAAGCTAAGAAACATGGAAGTATTTCCAGTTGGCTAAAACGCTTTTCTGTGAGTTTGAAACTCTTTTGCTACCTAGTGATTCAGCTTTGAGATACTTGAACCAGAGAGAAAGCTTGCAGTGTGCTCTGTGAACTAAAGTGTTGTTCTGGCGTTTTTAAAGTTCTAAGCATTAACCATTTAAGAATTAAACTCACAGGCGATTTTCAGCATTTTTCGCCTAATCAGGGTAAACATCCAATAGACTGTAAACAAACCACCCTTGATGGGTGGGATGACCAAACTTTGGGGAGCCTTGAGGGGCACAAGAGAGAATCATTTTGTCAGAGTTTCATTGAAATACACAAAGAAAACCTAATACCCACAAGCTAAGAAACATGGAATTTATTTCCAGTTGGCTAAAACGCTTTTCTGTGAGTTTGAAACTCGTTTTTGCTACCTAGTGATTCAGCTTTGAGATACTTGAACCAGGACAGAAGCACAGTGTGCTCTTGTGATCTGAAGTGCTATTCTGCATTTTCAAAGTTCTAGCTTTAACCATTGAGGAATTAAACTCACAGGGCGTTTTCAGTGAAATTTCGCCTAATCAGGGTAAACATCCAATAAGGCTCTAAACAAAAAAACCCGTGATGGTGGATGACCAAATTTGGGAGCCATGAGGGCACAAGAGAGAATCATTTTGTCAGAGTTTCATTGAAATACAACACAAAGAAACTCTAGTACCCAGAAGCTAAGAAACATGGAATTATTTCCAGTTGGCTAAAACGCTTTTCTGTGATTTTGAATCTCTTTTGCTACCTAGTGATTCCAGCTTTGAGATAATTGAACCAGGACAGGAGCAACAGTGTGCTCTTGTGAACTAAAGTGTTGTTTTGCATTTTAAAGTTCTAAGCATTAACCATTTAAGAATAAACTCACAGGCCTTTCAGGCATTTTCGCCTAATCAGGGTAAACATCCAATAGACTGTAAACAAAACACCCTTGATGGTGGGATGACCAAACTTGGGGAGCCATGA
Source organism: Tamias sibiricus (assembly GCA_025594165.1). Classification (NCBI taxonomy): domain Eukaryota; kingdom Metazoa; phylum Chordata; class Mammalia; order Rodentia; family Sciuridae; genus Tamias; species Tamias sibiricus. Next base: position 12,290 of record JAKELJ010000537.1, read on the forward strand.
GGGGCACAAGAGAGAATCATTTTTCAGAGTTTCATTGAAATACACAAAGAAACCTAGTACCCACAAGCTAAGAAACATGGAATGATTTCCAGTTGGCTAAAACCCTTTTCTGTGAGTTTGAAAACTCTTTTGCTACCTAGTGATTCAGCTTTGAGATACTTGAACCAGGACAGAAGCCACAGTGTGCTCTTGTGAAATGAAGTGCTTTTCTGCATTTTCAACGTTCTAGCTTTTAATCATTGAGGAATTAAAATGCAGGCGTTTTCAGTGAAATTCGCCTAATCAGGGTAAACATTCAATAGGCTCTAAACAGAAAAAAAAAAACCGTGATGGTGGGATTGACCAAGTTTGGGAGCCATGAGGGGCACAAGAGAGAATCATTTTGTCAGAGTTTCATTGAAGTACACAAAGAAACCTAGTACCACACCCACGAAGCTAAGAAACATGGAAGTATTTCCAGTTGGCTTAAAACGCTTTTCTGTGAGTTTGAAACTCTTTGCTACCTAGTGATTCAGGCTTTGAGATACTTGAACCAGGAAGAAGCACACGTGTGCTCTTTGTGAACTAAAGTGTTGTTCTGCGTTTTTTAAAGTTCTAGCAGTAACCATTTAAGAATTAAACTCCACAGAGCGTTTTCAGGCATTTTTCGCCTAATCTGGGTAAACATCCAATAGACTGTAAAACAAAACACCCTTGATGGTGGGATGACCAAACTTGGGAGCCTGGAGGGCACATGAGAGAATCATTTTTCAGAGTTTCATTGAAATACACAAAGAAAGCTAGTGCCCAGAAGCTAAGAAACATGGAATTATTTCCAGTTCTCTAAAACGCTTTTCTGTGAGTTTGAAACTCTTTGCTACCTAGTGATTCAGCTTTGAGATACTTGAACCAGGAAACAGAAGCACAGTGTGCTCTTGTGATCTGAAGTGCTTTCTGCATTTTTCAAAGTTCTAGCATTAACCATTGAGGAATTAAACTAACAGGCTTTTAAGTGAAATTCGCCTAATCAGGGGTAAACAATCCAATAGGCTCTAAACACAAAACACGTGATGGTGGATTGACCAAATTTGGGGAGCCATGAGGGGCACAAGAAGAATCATTTTGTCAGAGTTTGATTGAAATACACAAAGAAACCTAATACCCACAAGCTAAGAAACATGGAATTATTTCCAGTTGGCTAAAACCCTTTTCTGTGAGTTTTTGAAACTCTTTTGCTACCTAGTGATTCACTTTGAGATACTTGAACCAGGACAGAAGCACAGTGTGCTCTTGTGGATTACTAAAGTGTTTTTTCTTGCATTTTTAAAGTTCTAGGTTGTTGGGACTATGATCTGCCAAGGGATAAAGGATTTGACTGCTTACCACAACCTTTTAAGGACCGGGCGGGGCTAATTCAAGGTGTGGCTATGACGTAGTGTGATGGCTGAACCGCCTTGCCTTGCTGATTGGGTTAGTTTCTGAGGCCTATTTAATGAATCATGCTTGTTCCAATAAAGCGAGATTTCTTCGGAACATCCCGTGCTAAATACAAGACTCCCCTAGATGTGGCCGTGTTATCTGTTCAAACAGGCAGAGAAGGTAAGGCATATAGCATTTCTCTGTCTTAAGCTCGCCCCGCCGGGTGAGTTGCAATTCGTCTTGCAGGCAGGAGATTCCTTTCAGGGCCCATAAAGGAAGCAACTCAGCAACCTGGCTCTATTCAGAACTAAAGGGACCGCACGGCATTACCAATGTTTAAAACCATTGAGGAATTAAATCTCACAGGCAGTTTTCAGGTGAAATTCGCCTAATCAGGGGTAAACATCCAATAGGCTCTAAACAAAAAACAACGTGATGGTGGAATTGACCAAATTTGGGGAGCCATGAGGGGCACAAGAGAGAATCATTATTTTGTCAGAGTTTCATTGAAATACACAAAGAAACCTAGTACCCACAAGCTAAGAAACATGGAAATATTATTTTTTTTTATTTCCAGTTGGCTAAAACGCTTTTCTGTGAGTTTGAAACTCTTTTGCTAACCTAGTGATTCAGCTTTTAGAATACTTGAACCAGGACAGAAGCACAGTGTGCTCTGTTGATCTGAAGTGGCTTTTCTGCAATTTTTTCAAAGTTCTAGCATTAACCATTGAGGAATTAAAACTGACAGCAGGCGTTTTCAGTGAAATTCGCCCCCTAATCAGGGTAAACATCCAATAGCTCTAAACAAAAAACCCGTGATGGTGGGATTGACCAAATTGGGGAGCCATGAGGGGCACAGAAGAGAGAATCATTTGTCAGAGTTTCATTGAAATACACAAAGAAACCTAATACCCACAAGCTAAGAAACATGGAATTATTTCCAGTTGGCTAAAATCGCTTTTCTGTGAGTTTGAAACTCTTTTGCTACCTAGTGATTCAGCTTTGAGATACTTGAACCCAGGACAGAAGCACAGTGTGCTCTTGTGATCTGAAGTGCTTTTTTCTGCATTTTCAAAGTTCTAGCTTTAACCATTGAGGAATTAAACTACAGGGCGTTTTCAGTTTGCATTATTCGCCTAATCAGGGGTAAACATCCAATAGGCTCTAAACAAAAAACCCGTGATGTGGGATGACCAAATTTGGGGACCATGAGGGCACAAGAGAGAATCATTTTGTCAGAGTTTCATTGAAATACACAAAGAAACCTAGTACCCAGAAGCTAAGAAACATGGAATTATATTCCAGTTGGCTAAAACGCTTTTCTGTGAGTTTGAAACTCTTTTGCTACCTAGTGATTCAGCTTTGAGATACTTGAACCAGGACAGGAGCACAGGTGTGCTCTTGTGAACTAAAGTGTTGTTCCTGCGTTTTTTAAAGTCTTCTAGCATTAACCATTTAAGAATTAAACTCACAGGGTAAGGTTTTCAGCATTTTTCGCCTAATCAGGTAAACCATCCAATAGACTGTAAAAAAACACCCTTGATGGTGGGATGACCAAACTTGGGGAGCCATGAGGGCACATGAGAGAATCATTTTTTCAGAGTTTCATTGAAATACACAAAGAAACCTAGTACCCCAGAAGCTAAGAAACATGGAAATTATTTCCAGTTGAGCTAAAACAGCCTTTTCTGTGAGTTTGAAACTCTTTTGCTACCTATTGATTCAGCTTTGAGATACTTGAACCAGGACAGAAGCACAGTGTGCTCTTGTGATACTGAAGTGCTTTTCTGCATTTTCAAAGTTCTAGCATTAAACATTGAGGAATTAAACTATGCAGGCGTTTTTCAGTGAAATTCGCCTAATCATGGGTAAACATTCAATAGGCTCTAAACAAAAAAAACCGTGAATGGTGGATTGACCAAATGTTGGGGGAGCCATGAGGGGCACAAGAGAGAATCATTTTTGTCAGAGTTTTCATTGAAATACACAAAGAAACCTAGTACCCACAAGCTAAGAAACATGGAAGTATTTCCAGTTGGCTAAAACGCTTTTCTGTGAGTTTGAAAACTCTTTTGCTACCTAGTGATTCAGCTTTGAGATACTTTGAACCAGGAGAGAAGCACAGTGTGCTCTTGTGATCTAAAGTGCTTTTCTGCGTTTTTTAAGTTCTAGCATTAACCATTTAGGAATTAAACTCACAGGCGTTTTTCAGCAAATTTCGCCTAATCAGGGTAAACATCCAATAGACTGTAAACAAAACAACCCCTTGATGTGGGATGACCAAACTTGGGGAGCCTGAGGGGCACATGAGAGAATCATTTTTTCAGAGTTTCATTGAAATACACAAAGAAAGCTAGTGCCCAAAAGCTAAGAAACATGGAATTATTTCCAGTTCTCTAAAAACGCTTTTCTGTGAGTTTGAAACTCTTTTGCTACCTAGTGGATTCAGCTTTGAGATACTTGAACCAGGACAGAAGCACAGTGTGCTCTTGTGAACTAAAAGTGCTTTTCTGCATTTTTCAAAGTTCTAGCATTAACCATTTAGGAATTAAACTAACAGGCGTTTTCAGTGCAAATTCCGCTAATCAGGGTAAACATCCAATAGGCTCTAAAACACAAAACGCCCGTGATGGTGGTTGACCAAATTTGGGAGCCATGAGGGGCACAAGAGAGAATCATTTTTGTCAGAGTTTGATTGAAATACACAAAGAAACCTAATTCCCACAAGCTAAGAAACATGGAATTATTTCCAGTTGGCTAAAACCCTTTCTGTGAGTTTGAAACTCTTTTTGCTACCTAGTTGATTCAGCTTTGAGATACTTGAACCAGGACAGAAGCACAGTGTGCTCTTGTGATATGAAGTGCTTTTCTGCATTTTCAACAGTTCTACCGTTGTTGGGACTATGTCTGCCAAGGATAAAAGATTTGACTGCTTACCACACACCTTTAAGGACCCGGGCTAAACCAAGGGGTGTGGTCTATGAACGTAAGCGTGGAGAGGCTGAAACCGCCTTGCTTGCTGAATTGTTAGTTTCTAGGCCCTATTTAATGTCAAGTTGCTTGTTCAATAAAGCAGAGTTCTTCGGACAGTCCCGTTGCTATATAACAAGACTCCCTAGATTGTGGCGTGTTATCTGTTCAAAACAGGCAGAGGTAAGGCATCTAGCGATTTCTGTTCTTAAGCTCGCCCCGCCGGTGAGATGCTATTCGTCTTGCAGGCAGGAGGAATTCCCTTTAGGGCCCCATAAAGGGAAGCAACTCATAACCTGGCCTCTATTTCATAACTCGGACCCCCGCACTACGTTTAAACATTGAGTGAATTAAAAAAAATGCAGGCGTTTTCCAGTGGAAATTCGCCTAATAAGGGGTAAACATTTCAATAGGCTCTAAAGAAAAAACACCGTGATGGTGGAATTGACCGAAATTTGGGAGCCATGAGGGGCACAAGAGAGAATCATTTTGGTCAGAGTTTCATTGAAGTTACACAAAGAAACCTAGTAACCCACAAAGTTTTCTAAGAAACATGGAAGTAATTTTTCCAGTTGGCTAAAAACGCTTTTCTGTGAGTTTGTAACTCTTTTGCTACCTAGTGGATTCAGCCTTTGAGATACTTGATAACCAAGAACCAGAAGGCAACAGTGTGCTCTGTTTGTATTCAAAAAAAAAATAAAGTGTCTTTTCTGCGTTTTTTCAAAGTTCTAGGCATTAACCATTGGAAAGTAATTAAAACTCACAAGGCGTTTTCAGTGAAAAATTTCGCCTAATCCAGGGTAAAAACATAAGATCAAAAATAGGCTCTAAACAAAAAACCCGTGATGGTTGGATTGACCAAACTTTTTTGGGGAGCCGATTGAGGGGCACAAGAGAGAATCATTTTTTGTCAGAGTTTCATTGAAATACACAAAGAATAAAACCTAATACCCCACAAAGCTAAGAAACATGGAATTATTTCTCAGTTGGCCCTAAAACCCTTTTCTGTGAGTTTTGAAACTCCTTTTTGCTACCTAGTGATTCAGCTTTGAGATACTTGAAAAACCATGGGTACAGAACGCACAGGTTGGGGGGCTTCATTGTGATCTGGAAGTGCTGTTTCTGCGATTTTTCCAAAAGTTCTAGGCTTTTAAAACCATTGGGGAGGGAATTAAACTACAAGGCGTTTTCCAGTGCAAAATTTCGCCTAATCAGGGTAAACATCCAATAGGCCTCTAAACAAAAAACCCGTGATGGTGGGATGACCACGGTTTTTGGGGAGCCATTGAGGGGCACAAAGTGAGAGAATCATTTTGTCAGAGTTTCATTGAAATACACAAAGAAAACCTAGTACCCCCCAAAGCTAAGAAACATGGAATTAATTTCCAGTGTTTGGGCTAAACGCTTTTTTCTGTGATTTTGAAAAATCTCTTTTGCTCACCTAGTGATTCAGCTTTGAGATTACTTGAACCAGGGGGGGGGGACAGTGAGCACAGTGTAATTTGCTCTTGTGAAAAAACTAAAGTGTTGATTTTTGGCGGATTTTTTTAAAGTTCTAGCATTAACCATTTAAGAATTTAAACTCACAGGGGGGCCTTTTCAGGGGGCATTTTCGCCTTAATCAGGGTAAAAAAAAACATCCAATAGACTGTAAACAAAACACCCTTGATGGGGGGGATGACCAAATCCTTTGGGGAGCCATGAGGGGCACAAGAGAGAATCATATTTTTTCAGAGTTTCTCATTGAAATACACAAAGAAACCTAGTTACCCACAAGCTAAGAACACATGGAATCGATTTGGCAGTTTGGCTAAAACCCTTTTCTGTGATATTTGAAACTCTTTTGGCTACCTAGTGATTCAGCTTTGAGATACTTGAACCAGGATTAGGAAGCACTCAGTGTGCATGTCTTGTGATAAGAAGGTTGTGCTTTTGTGCGTTTTTTCAACAGGTTCGTAGCTTTTAAACATTGAGAATTAAAATGCAGCGGGCATTTTCAGTGAAATTCGGGAGGGGGCCTAAATCAGGGGTAAGAACATTCAATAGGCTCTAAACAATAAAAAAAAACCGTGATTGGGTGGATTTGACCAATAGTTTGGGGAGCCCATGAGGGCACAATGGGAACAGAGAATCATTTTGTCAGGGGGAGTTTCATATGAAGTACACAAAAAGAAACCTAGTACCCACAAGCTAAGAAACATGGAAGTATTTCCAGTTTTTGGCTAAAACCGCTTTTTCTGTGAGTTTTTTTCAAACTCTTTTTTTTGCTTAAACCATAGTGGGGATTTCAGCTTTTGAGATTTACTTGAAACAAGGAGAGAAGCACGTTTTGTGCTTCTTGTGATTCTAAAAAGGTGGTAGTTCTGCGTTTTTAAAGTTTCTAGCACTCAATCCATTTAAGAATTAAACTCACAGGGCGTTTTTCAGGCATTTTCGCCTAATCATGGGAAACATCCAATAACTGTAAAACAAAAACCCTTGATGGTGGGAATGACCAAACTTGGGAGCCTGGAGGGTCACATGGAAGAGAATCATTTTTTCAGATTTCAGTGAAATACACAAAGAAAGCTAGTGCCCAGAAGCTAAGAAAACATGAATTATTTCCAGTTTCACTAAAACGCTTTTTCTGTGAGTTTGAAACTCTTTTGCACCTTGTGATTTCACTGTGAGATACTTGAACCAGGAAGAAGCACAGTGTGCTCTTGTGATCTGAAGTGCTTTTTTCTGCATTAATTTCAAAGTTTCTAGCATTATTAACCATTTGAGGAAATTAAACTACAGGAGGCGTTTTAAGTGAAAATTCGCGACTATATCAGGTAAAACATCCAATTAGGTACTCTCTAAACACAAAACAGTCTTGACGTGATGGGTGGATTGACCCCAAATTTTGGGGAAGCCATGAGGGGCACAAGAGAGAACTCATTTTGTCAGAGTTTGATTGACAAATACACAAAGAAAAACCTAAATACCACCCACAAGCCTAAGAAACATGGAATTATTTTCCAGTTGGCCTTTAAAAAACCCTTTTCCTGTGAGTTTGAAACTCTTTTGCCTAACCCATAGTGATTCAGCTTTGAGATACCTTGAAAACCAGGACAGAAGCACAGTGTGCTTCTGTGTGATATGAAGTGCTTTTCTGCATTTTCAACGTTTCTAAGGTTGTTGGGACTATGTTCTGCCAAGGGATAAAGATTTGACTGCTTACCACAGCAACCTTTAAGGACCGGGGCTAAACCATCAGGGGTGTGGCTATGACGTAGCGTGAGTGTGAGGCTGAACCGCCTATGCTTGCTGATTGGTTAAGTTTCTAGGCCTATTTTAATGTCAATGACTTGTTCATATAAAGCGAGTTCTTCGGACATCCCGTGGCTATATACAAAGACTCCCTAGTATGTGGCGTGTTATCTGTTCAAACAGGCAGAGGTAAGGCATCTAGCGATTTCTGTCTTAAGCTCGCCCCGCCGGTGAGTTGCAATTCGTCTTGCAGGCAGGAGGAATTCCCTTTAGGGCCCCATAAAGGGAAGCAAACTCAGAACCTGGCTCTATTCATCAACTCGGACGCCCGGCACTAGGTTTAAAACATTGTGAGGAATATTAAAATGCAGGCGTTTTCAGTGAAATTCGCCTAATCAGGGTAAACATTCAATAGGCTCTAAAGAAAAAAAACCCGTGATGGTGGATTGACCAAATTTTGGGAGCCATGAGGGGCACAAGATGGGAGAAATCATTTTGTCAGAGTTTCATTGATAGTACACAAAGAAACCTAGTACCCACAAGCTAAGAAACATGGAAGTTTATTTCCAGTTGGCTTAAAAAAACGCATTTCTTTTCTGTGATTTTTGACTTTGAAACTCTTTTGCTACCTAGTGATTCAGCTTTGAGATACTTGAACAAAGAGAGAATCGCAGTGTGCTCTTGTAAACTAAAGTGTTGTTCGCGTTTTTCAAGTTCTAGCATTAACCATTTAAGAATTAACTCACAGGAGAGGCGTTTTCAGGGCATTTTTTCGCCTAATCAGGGGTAAACATTCAAATAAGACTGTAAACAAACCACCCTTGATGGTGGGATGACCAAACTTGGGGGGAGCCTCCTTTGAGAGGGCACAAGAGAGAATCATTTTGTCAGAGTTTGATTTGAAATACACAAAGGAAAGAAACCTAATACCCACAAGCTAAGAAACATGGAATTATTTCCAGGTTGGCTAAAACCCTTTTTGCTTCGTGAGGAAGTTTTTTTTGGATTTTTTGATACATCTTTTTGCTACCTAGTGTGATTCAGCTTTTTTGAAAGATACTTGAAACCAGGACCAGGAAAAGGCACCACGTGTCGCTCTTTTTTTGTGATGCTTTCCTGGTAGTTGCTATTCTGCATTTTTCAATAGAGAGTTCAACTTTTTAAACCATTGAGGAATTAAACTAACAGGCGTTTTGTCAGTTGGAAAGTTTGCTCTAATTCAGGGGTACATATCCAATAGGCTCTATAACAAGAAAAACCCGTTGATGGTGGGGATGACCAAATTGTGGGAGAGCCCATGAGGGGCACAAGAGAGAATCATTTTGTTCAGAGTTATCATTGAAATATAATGTACACAAAGTGAAAGGGGGGGGAAAAGGGAAATTTTTCTTGTATCCCAGAAAAAGCTAAGAAAGATAAAGGAAGAAGGAAGAAGGGGAAGGTAAAATGGGATGAAAGAAGAAAGAAAACAATACATTGGAATTATTTCCAGTTTGGCTCCCCCTTGGCCCCCTAAAAATCGCTTTTTCTGTGATTTTATTTTTTTTGAATCTCTTTTTTTGCTTCCTAAGTTTGATTCAGCTTTGAGGATACTTGAACACCAAGGACAGTGGGAGGATGAAGGAGAGCAACAGTTGTGCTCTTTCAGTCTTGTTGAACTAAAAAGTGGTTTGTTTTGCATTTTTAAAGTTCTTTGCATTAACCATTAAGAAATTTTAAACTCACAGGGCCGTTTCAGGCATTTTCGCCTAATTCAGGGGTGGTGTTGGGTGGGTGTTTAAACATCAATAGACTGTAGAACAAAACACCCTTGGATGGGTGGGATGACCAAACTTTGGGGGTAGCCATGAGGGGCTCAAGGAGAGAATACATTTTTTTTCAGAGTTTCATTGACATACACAAAGAAACCTAGTTAACCACAAGACTAGAAACATGGAATGATTTTTCTCCCAGTTGGCTTTAATTAATTATCTAGTTATTTTTAAACATTTTTTTAAAAGTTAATGAATTCTATGCCCTCTTTTTATATAGATTCAAAAATTAAAAACCCTTTTCTGTGAGTTTTTTTGGGAAAAATCTTTTGCTACCTATGTTGATTCAGACGCTTTGAGATACCTTGAAACCAGGGACAGAAGCCACGAGGTGTGCTCTTGTTGATTATGAAGTGCTTTTTGTTGCACTTTTCAACGTTTCAACTTAGCTTTAATACATGTGAGGAATTAAAAATGCAGCGGCGTTTTTTCAGTTTGAAAATTCGCCCTAATCAGGGTAAACATTCATTTGGCTCGCTAAAACAAAACAAACCGTTGGATGGTGGATGGATTGACCAAGTTTGGAGGGAGCCATGTGGGGCCCAATGAGAGGTAGAGCATTTTGTCAGAGTTTTCATTGGATGTACACTAATAGGGAAACCTTGTTCCCACAAGACTAAGATAACATGAAGTATTTTGTCCAGTTGGCTAAAACGCTTTCTGTGATTTCAAACTCTTTTGCTAACCTAGTGATTCAGCTTTGAGATAACTGCACAGGAAGAAGCACTGGTGTGCTCTTGTGGAACTAAAGTGTTTGGTTTCAGCGTTTTTAAAAGTCTAGCACTAACATTTAAGAATTAAACTCACAGCGTTTTCAGGCATTTTCGCCTAATCTGGGGAACTTCCAATAGACCTGTAAACAAAACACCCATGATGGTGGATGACCAAACTGGGGAGCCAGGGGTGGAGGGGCACATGATAGAAAGCATTTTTTTCCAGAGTATCATTGAAATACACAAAGAAAGCTAGTGCCCATAAGCTAATAAACATGGAATTATTTCCAGATGGCTAAAGCGCTTTCTGTGAGATTGAACACTCTTTGCTACCTAGTGATACAGCTTTGTAAATACTTGAAACCGACATAAGCACATGTTCTCTAGTGACTGAAATGCTTTTCTGCATTTCAAAGTTCATCATTAATCATTGAGGAATTAAACTACAGTGTTTTCATGAAATCGCCTATCAGTTAAACATCCAATAGGCGTCTAAACAAAAAAACCCGTGATGTTGGGATGACCAATTTGGGGAGCCCTGAGGGAACAAGAAGAATCATTTTGTCAGAGTTTTCATTGAAATACACTAAGAAACCTAGTACACTAGAAGCTAAGAAACATGGAATTATTTCCAGTTGGCTAAATCGCTTTTCTGTGAATTTGAAACCTTTTTGCTATCTAGTGATTCAGCTTGGAGATACTTGAACCATAACAGAAGCACAGTGTGCTCTTGTGAACTAAAGTGTTGTTCTGCGTTTTTAAAGTTCTAGCCATTAACCATTTAAAGAATTTAAACTCACAGTGTTTTTCAGGGAGTTTCGCCTAATCCGAGTAAACACCATAGACTGTAAAAAAAGCAACCCTTTGATGGTGGAATGGCCAAACTTGTGGACGCCTTGAGGGCACATGAGAGAATCATTTTATCAGATTTCATTGAAATACACAAAGAAACCTAGTGCCCAGAAGCCTAAGAAACATGGAATTATTTTCAGTTCG